>PVJX010003925.1:0-101195 GCA_004027295.1 Dolichotis patagonum
CCGCACTATGCAGGTCCCAACGTGCCAGGGTCTCTCTCCTTCTGACTGCCAAAAGTCGGCCACACTTTCATCCACCCCCCAGAGAGGGGAGGAGCTCCTTATTCTCCCGGCACCCCGAGTCAACCACACTGTGCAGGTCCCGATGCGCCAGGGTCTCTCTCCTTCAGGCAGCCGAAAGTCTGCCACACTCTCAGCTGCCACCAGAGAGGGGGGAGTTCCTTGTTCTCCCGGCACCCCAAGTCAACCACACAGTGCAGGTCCCGATGCACCAGGGTCTTTTTCCTTCAGGCTGCCGAAAGTCTGCCACACTCTCAGCTACCACCAGAGAGAGGGGAGTTCCTTGTTCTCCCAGAACCCTGAGTCAACCGCACAGTGCAGGTCCCGATGCACCAGGGTCTCTCTCCTTCAGGCTGCCGAAAGTCAGCCACACTCTCAGCTGCCCCCAGAGAGGGGGGGAGTTCCTTGTTCTCCTGGCACCCCAAGTCAACCGCATGGTGCAGGTCCCAGTGCGCTAGGGTCTCTCTCCTTTGGGCTGCCGAAAGTCTGCCACACTCTCAGCTGCCCCCCAGAGAGGGGAAGAGCTCCTTGTTCTCCCGGCACCCCGTCAACCACATGGTGCAGGTCCCGAGGCACCAGAGTCTCTCCCCTGCAGGCCCCCTAAAGTCCGCCATACTCACCTGCTATTTCTTCCTGATGAATTGACCATTCCATTTCCAAAGTTCCGAAATGGCCAACAGACCACAGAAAGAATTCTCTTTAGGCTCCTTTTTGAAACCAGTAGCTACAGCGATCTGCTGGCCTTGCTTCAGGGCCACTACACATTCATTTTTAACAATCTGTCTCCTCCACTTAAATTCTTTTTTTTGTTGTTGTTTTGTTTTGGTACTGGGGATCGAACTCATGACCTTGTGCTTGCTAGGCAGGCACTTATACCACTGAGCTAAATCCCCAGCCCTCCTCCACTTAAATTCTATATGAGCTCCATGGTAGTTCAAATCATTTATGAACGGTTCACTATTGTATTCCCTAAACCTGATATACATTAAACACTCAAATATTGCTGAATAATAGCTTTTTTAGGCCCATCTCTCCTGTAGCATGAGTCAATATTCAAATATCTCCTACAATCTGCCCGTACTTACTGCCCTCAAAGTGAGTTGTTACTGACATATGGGGAAAAGGGTCTTTTTTTTTTTTTTAAAGTTTTATAGACATATTCTTATTACACACTTTTGTAGTTCACATCATTACTTCTGAAACTGCAGGGCAATTAGATCAAAATTTAAGACAGATGATTGTGGCAGGATTTAAAAATAAGACAACCAGCCACAGTTAACAACATTTACACATTCACCATCATAAAATTCCAAGAAAATTTCAGCTATTCTTAGTCTTTTCTAAACACATGAAGGTGCATAGAACTTTACCTCTCGGCCAATAAGCTTCACCCACACTTTGTCTCCGACATCTACTATTTCAGAGGGCTTATCTACTCGACAGGATGACATATGAGTTCGATGGACCAGACCTAGGCACAAGAAGAAATAAAATAAAGCAAAGGACATGTATGGTACTTATACTCTAAACAAGCAAGGAGAAGAAAGGAGTTGAATGCAAGAAATAAAGTTTTTCACTGAAAAAGTAAATTAAAATTGCAAATTAAAATAATTTGAGAGCTTTCTTGTGTGTGTGTGTGTGTGTGTTTGTGTGTACACAGAGGTGGTACTGGAGACTGAACTCAAGGGCTTTTCTCTGAGCTACATCTCTAGCCCTTTTTTATTTCTAATTTTGAAATAGGGTCTTGTTGAGTTGCCCAGGCTGGGCTCCAAATTGATCCTCCTGCTTTGGCCTCCAAGACTGCCAGACTATAGGTATGTACCACCATGCCTGGCTTGAGATTGCTTTTCGTACTGAATCAATCAGCAAACATTCTTTAAAATACTACTTGGTTAGCAATATAGTTCAATTGTGCAGAATGTACTTAGCACTCAGAAGTGCTAGGGATTCAATCCCTAGCACCAAAAACTATAAATAAAAAAAAAGTTTAAATACTTCTCAATATTAGTTAAAGTATGTTTAGTTTCTCAATATTAGTTAAAGTATTAGTTAAAGTTCTCAATATTAGTTAAAGTAACAGCAATCATGTAATACTGGTAGAAATACAAGCTGGTAAAATTCTTTGAGAGCAAAGGCACAGACAGATACTTGTATCTTTGAAGCAAGAATATCACCATTGAAGTTTTTTCTAAAGAAAAACACAACAAATGCAAAAACTCATGACCATAAAAAGTTGAAACATTGTTCTTTACAAGGGCTAAAAAAAATAAGAATTAGAAAACAACTTATATGACTACTAACTGGAAAATGGCTTAGCAAACTATGGTGAATCTGACAAATGGAAGAAGTGAAGCCATTAAATTACTTATGAAAAATAATTATGATAAATGCTAAATGAAAAAGCAATTATAACTAAACTACCATTTTAATAGATAAGCAAAATATTTACAAAATAACAATATTCAGTGTTGGTGAAAGTACAGTAAAATAAGAAATACTATGAAAGCTAGAATCAAATTTTTGAAAGTCATTTAGCAATTCCCTTCAAGAATGACAGGTCTGCCTGGCACGTCGGGACCTGCACAGTGTGGCTGACTCGGGGTGCTGGGAGAACAAGGAACTCCCCCTACCTCTGGGGCGGCTCAGAGTATGGCAGACTTTTGGCAGCCTGAAGGAGAGAGACCCTGGCACATCAGGACCTGCACCGTGCAGTTGACTCGGGGTTCCGGGAGAGCAAGGAACTCTTCCCGTCTCTGGGGAGCAACTGTGATCCTGCCTGCGTGTGGGCTGAGAATCATGTCGTCCTGTCTTCCATCCCGTGTCCCCCCTCTACCTCCCCCCCTGCCTAGCAAGTGGAAGCCAGTGAACTACACATCTTGTGAAAAGATTGGCTATGTTATTTAGTAAGAGCTCTCCATATGCAAAGATGAGGACAACCATTTGGAAGAAAGCAAGAGACAATATGACAGATAGTGAAGATCTCTGGTTGTCTAGCTTTGAAGTTTATGCTTTCTTATGTCCCATTCTGTTCTGTTTTGTTGTGTTTGATTTTACTCCCTTTTAAAATAAAAAAAAGTAAAAAAGAAAGAATAACAGGTCTGGAGGTATAGATAGTAATAAAGTACTTGCCTAGCACGCATGAAGTTCTGAGTTTGATTCCTCAACACCACAAAAGAAGTAAATGAACAAATGAAATTAAGTAATATTTGAAAATCACTTTCCTCTTTGTCTAAGGTCCTTTCCTAAGGCCAACCATCCTCTGTGCATTGTAAAATAATCTGGTCAAGTTGCCTCCATTTACCTATAAAAGCCTTAAGATCATCCTTTTTATAGCTGTGTAATAGTCCATTGTGTAAAAATACATCTTTTTCATCCATTCTGCGGGTGATGGGTAGTTTAGTTGTTTCCAAGATTTAGCTATTACAAACTGCACTACTATAAACATGGTGCACATATATCACTCTGACATGTCCTTTTCAACGTTTCTGGGAAAATACCCAGGAGGGGAATAGCTGGATTGAATGGAACTTCCAATCCTAGCTTTTTGAAGAATCTCCATACTGATTTCCACAGTGGCTGCACCAGTCTACACTCCCACCAACAGTGGAGAAGTGTTCTTTTTCCCCCCACAGTCTCGCCAACATTGTTATCAGTTGATTTCTTGATGGCAGTCATTCTCTCTGGAGTGAGATCAAATCTCAAGGCTGTTTTAATTTGCATTTCTTGAATGACCAGTGATGGTGAACATTTCTTCATGTATTTATTTGCCATTTGTATTTCTTCATCTGAGAAATGTATATTCATCTCAGATGCCCATTTTTGGAAAGGGTCTTTGATTGGGGAGCATGATGCTTTTCAATTAGAAATAAATCAAACTCACATTTATGAATATCATATTGTCTCTAGTATAAAAAATAATAAAAAACTGAAAAGAGTAATAAGATCGAAAATGTATAATAGATATTGTAACAATGAAAGGGAAAGAAAGTGCTCTAAAGCATATAACTGTATGTATGTTTAAGTCTGCAAGATAGATAACCATACTACTAAGTTTTTGTTAATTCATCAAACAGAATAGTTTGTACTATCATTGTTTGTACATTTTTTGTGCTTTGATTTTGTAACTTGAATAACTACTTCTAAAATAATATGTAATTTATCAACTAGTGATTTCTTTTTTTTTTTTTTTTGCTCCTGGAGATCAAATTCATGACCTTGCGCCTGCTAGGCAGGTGTTTATGTCGCTAAGCTAAATTTCTGGCCTTCTCTTACTGTTATTTTTTTTGACTAGTCATTTCTTAATGTTAGTTTTTGAAGCTCTGTAGTATTTCTACCCTTTTTTCTGTTTTGCTTTTATTCCTCTAAATAAAAATAAATATTAAAATAAAATAATTTTTTAAAAAAGGGGGCCAGGGATTTAGCTCAGCAGCATAAGCACCTGCCTGGCAAGTACACGGTCATGAGTTCAATCCCTGGTACAAAAAAAAAAAAGAATTAAAAAAAAAAAATCTGGTCAGTCTTCGTAAATTAGTTGAATTTGACCTAACTCCTAATTAAAGGGAATAAGACACAGGCTTACTCAATCAATGTACAGTACTTCATTTCCCTGGCCACAGTAATTGGCTCAGTAATAGACAAGAAACCATCTAAATCAACCACCACCTTTCTCAAAACTTCTTTAAGGATCAGAAATCACAAAAACTGCCAAAGTTCACCTTCACCACAAGATGGCAATAGTCCGCCAGAGCTAAGTGAAGCACTGGTGAACAATAGATTCAATACTGAGCACTTGATAATAGTCAAAGCTGAAGCTAGACTCATGTCTTCAAGTCCCCAGCAAGATTTTCCAGGACATTTCTTTTCTTTTTCTTTATTTATTTCATTTTAAAGAGATAAAACTAAACAATAATAAAAACAATGACACAGAGTTTCAAAACAGGATAGTAAGAAATTAATAATGGTTAATATATTGTACATTGCATTCAAAGTAGTTTTCTTAAACTACAAGATAAAGGCATACAAAATTAATCAACCAACATAAGCACAAAAAAATATAAGCACAGGGCTGGGGATTTAGCTCAGTGGTATAAGTGCCTGCCTTGCAAGCGTACAGTCTTGAGTTTGATCCCCAGTACCAATTTAAGAAAAAAGAAAAAAAAATATATATATATATATACACATATATATATATAAATAAAAGCACAAACCGATCTTTTCAATGAACTGAACGAAATTAGTAGTATTATTGTGAGCTACCATATATCTATATATATCTATATATATTTATATATATATATATATTTATTTTCCTTTCCCTTCCTTCCCCTATTCCAGTTGTTTTTCCCTTGTGAGCACTTTCTTTCCCTTTCTCAATATCTATTGCAGATTTTGTATCTTATTTACTCTTTTAGTCTCTTACACTAGAGAGACAAGATACTTACACAAGTTTGATTTATTTCATTTATGAATATGGTCTTTAGTTGCATCCATTTACCTATAAAAGCCTTAAGCTTATCCTTCTTGATATCCTGATATCCTTCTTGATAGCTGAATATATATAAAAATGTCACATATTTTTTATCCACTCATTGTTTGATGGGCATTGGGTTGTTTCCAAGATTTAGCTATTACAAACTGTGCTGCTATAAACATGAGTGCACATATACCACTGTGGTATGTTTTTTAATTCCTCCAGGCAATACTCAGAAAGGTAATAGCTGGGTCAAATGGGACCTCTAGTCCTAGTTTTTTGATCAATCTTCACACTGATTTCCACAATGGTTGTACCAGTTTACACTCCTGCCAACAGTGAAGAAGGGTTCCTTTTTCCCCCACAGGCCCTCCAGCATTTGTTATTCATTGATTTCTTGACGATGGCCATTCTTTCTGGAGTGAGATGGAATCTCAGTGTTGTTGCAACTGGCATTTCTCAGCGGACCAATGATGTTGAACATTTTTTCATGTATTTCTTTGCCATTTGTATTTCTTCATCTGAGATGTACTCATCTCAGATGTCAGGACATTTCCTAACTGTTTCCCTTGCAGTCAAAATCCTGACAATTAATTTCATCATAATTACTTCTGGGAATCTGTACAAAAGAAATAAGCCTTTTCTTTTTTGCTTGCTGATCTCAAAACTGAGGTTTGAGAAATCCTCTTGCCTTTGTCTCCAGAGTTGCTAGGACTATAGGCAAATGTCACCACAGTTGGTTAAATGCACTAAAACAGGAAGGAAGACTGGAAACAGTATCTTACACAAGGATAATGATTAAGTAAGATATGGTCACTTGTAAAAACCTTTCAAAAGATTATATAAAAAACATGTCAGTAATTCATTCTTTAGTGAATACTGTCTACTATGTCAAGCACTACAAGAATATGGCATTTTTCCATGCTAAAAAACCAAAAGTACAAAAGTACAATGCAAAAGTGATACTGTAATTACAAATACTAAAGATATATTTTAAAATTTGGAAAATGAACCAAAATGTGAACAATGGATTAACATTTTAGTTTCTTTTCAAAATGTTTTCATAATACAGAAATTCAGGAGAAAAAAATAAACAATTATCTTGAATAGCAAGAATAACACGGAATTATGTCTAAGGTAACTGTCACCTCTAACCCCTCCCCAAGTCACTTGGGAGACATAAGTCATGATTTTCTCTTTTGCCCTGTCTCTCTCTCTCTCTACACACACACACACACACACACACACACACGCACGCACGCATGCACACACACACAGGTGTCCACACACCTGAAATTCACAGTATCTACCTTTCTGTTTCATGCTCCATTACACATGGTCATTGGGTTTCTCATACTATACAGCTGATTCTGGAGGTTCATAGCCTACCTATCTGAATGTTTTGTATACATTATCTAAACTATGTTTTTCATTTTAGGTTAACAAATTGGGCAGAATTCATGGAAATGGAGCTTTACTACCTCCCCATGACTTGTCTCATTAGAAAGTTTGAAAAAAAATTCAGATCCCTTAAAGAAAAGGGAAATCTTTTACCTCGATTTTTTTGGGGGGGTGGGGGGGGTGCATCTTCCTCTAGTTAAAATTCACTTTTCCTCTATTGTTACTGGAAGTTGTGAAGGAAATCAATTTTGAGCCTAATATGCTCAAGAGAATATTATCCTTCTTCTCTAAAACTAAAAGTTTATTTATTAGAGTACTGCAAAGAAATGAAGACATCAACAACTTGTCTTCCCATCTGATACCAAAGTACATTCTTTCAATTCAGGCATTTCTCTCATGAATATATATGGCATGTCTACAGGCATATTAACAGAGAAAGATTAGAAACAACTTAAAATGATTATGTACCGTATCTGAATGGCAAAGTCATTAGATGTTTACAGAAATATTTTAAAAGATGGGAAAATGTTAAGGGTTCATGAAGTATGTAAAAAGCTATAATGTGCATATGTGCGTGTGTGTATGTATGTTACTACGGATTGCTATCAGGGCCTTTGTGTTAAATTACATCCCCAGCCCTTTTTAAATTTTTATGTTGAGCTTCACCAAGTCATTAAGTTTTCCAGGCTGAGCTTGAACTTGTGATCTTTCTGCCTCAGCCTCCTACAGTGCTGTGATAACAGGTGCATACCACCATGGCCAGCCAAAAAGCTCAAATTTTAAATAAAAAGTATAATGTTTATGTCAACACATTAAATTTTATACAGCTATGTGACTATAAAGAAATACACTAAGCCAGGTGTGTGGTGCACATCTGTAATTCTAGCTACTTGGGAAATTAAGGCAGGAAGGTCACAAGTTTGAGGACAGTCTGAACAATTTAGCAATAGCCTGTCACAAAATAAAAAGGGTTGAGGATGTAGCTCAGTACTAAAATGCTTGCCTAACATGCATGAGGGATCAATTTCTAGTACTGCAATGGGGGTGAGGAAGTGTTAATCATAGTGGTAATATCACATAGTGATTGTTTTCTCCCTTACTATTCTATAAGCATGCATTATTTTTAATAACAAAAATCTTAAATATAAGTTTTAAGTTATATAGACACTATAACTTAATTATGTGAAACTATGTCTCATTTGGACCCAGACCAAAAGTGTATAAAAGAACAGTTACACTGGGGTATAAGATTTTTAAAGTTCAGACACTAATAGCTTATTACCAAAGACACTGTCTTATACAGTGAGATAAATGAGACATGGTCCAGTCCTCAGTCTTTAATGTAAATTTCAGGTAGGCAGTTGCATGTGAAAGTTTGTAGCTCAGAAGAGAAGCATAAATCGGAGCTGTGAGAATCTTCAGCACACATTTGCTTGAACAGTTGTCCTATCTCTCAGTATCTAAAGGGGACTGGTTCCAAAATCTGCAGGATATCAGACCTGCAGAAGCTCAAGTTCTACAGAAAACTCTGTCCTATTTGTCTATAATCCACATATACCCTCCAGTACACCTTGAACTATCTCCAGATTACACACACTACCTAATATAATGTAAATGCCATACAGGTATCATGCTGAGTTATTCAGGGAATAATAAGAAGGAAAACAAACAAAAAAACAAAAACCCCACACCTACACAAAGGGATTTGTAGTGCAAGACTGATGAATACATTTTAGCACAAGGAAGGTGGCATCACAGAGGACATAAAAGTCCCTCACCCCACTACAGTCATATCTTGCCCTTTGTATCTCCCCACTCAACTGTTCCTGTATCCCTTATAAAAAACCAGGAAAGGTAAGTAAAGTATTCTCCCAAGTTCTGTGAATAAAGTATTTTCCCAAGTTCTACCAAATTATCAAACTTGAAGAGGAAATGGTAGGAACCGCCAATTTACAGTTGGTTGCTCAGAAGTATAGGGGAATTTGAAGGAGGTCAATCCCGTGGAACTGAGCCCCTTCCACTTACTGGATCTGATGCTAACTGAGGTAGTCGATGTCAGAATTTACCTGAATGGATCTGATGCTAACTGAGGTAGTCGATGTCAGAATTTACCTGAATTGTTGCATAGTTGGTTGGTGTCTGGAGAAATGGAGAATTCACTAGTGTCAGAAAACAAATCAAAACAGACACGGAATATTATTATCACAGAAAGTTCTATCAAAAAACACTATAAGCAAGGTGTGGTAATGCATGACTGTAATCCCAATACCAGCACTTGGGACACTGAGGCAGGAGGAGAGCCAGGAGTTCATATCAGCCTCAACTACATAGTGAGACCCTGTCTTAAACAAACAAAACAAACACTACGAGAAGATAAAGAAAATCTAATTTAGATTTAATACTAGAAAGACATCTTCAACTCAGCAATGGTTAAATCTAAGTCTGGGAAACTACTTCAAATTAAGAGTCTATCTTCCTAAATCAAAGAGATGATAAGATCTAATCAGACCACAGTCATTTCACGCCTCAATTTTTTCAAGATGGGACCTAATCATCACCTGCTTTAGCGAAGCTAAAATATACTATTGGAAAGTTAATTGTTCAACTTATTAAAACAAAACCAATTTTGCTGTCTCTACAGAAGACAGTAAAATTAAAACTAAGTTTCTACCCAATTATTTGGTACCCTGTGCTTGCATTCTAAGCCTTATTTCAGCACAGCTGTCAGACTGATAAATTCACTTGTAAATTGTCAGCCTCAATCAGTAGCATTACCTGAAAAGGTATAAATACAAGTGAGTTGAAAACATGGCTCTGAAAGATAGGCCTTTAATCTCCATACAGTCCCCAAAGTGTCACGTCAATACCCAAGTAAAAATGGCACTTTAAGGCATTGTCAGTCATGGTTAAGTACACTAACTAGAAAACCTGTCTTCAGGCAAAAACAGGTACATCTCCTGTAGGGGTGGGGATGAGTTCCACCTCATTAAATCCCAGCTAACATAAAATGAGAAACTTAATTACAGACTGCTGACTGCCAGCTTGAAAACTACTGCTAAGCTATTTCTCATGCAAAGATGCAATCTGCAGCACAGTAGTCTCAAAGCTAGAAACATGGCCTTATTATCCAAAGATCAGCTGTTGGGCTTTTTGAAAGAGAAAATTAAAAACTGCAAAGTGAAAATGTCTTTTCCACATCCATCCCTCCCTTAGCAAGCCCAAAGGTGACCACTTAAAAATCTGTTCAATATTCTTTTAAATATATACAATAATTTAAAAAATATAAAAGCACATGTATACTTTAAAAAATTACTTTAGGGGCTGGGAACTTAGCTCAGTGGCATAAGCACTTGCCTGGCAAGCGTGAGGTCGTGAGTTCAATCCCCAGTACCAAAAAAGTAAATAAATAAAAATTAAAAAAAATAAAAAGTTGCTTTACTGAAAGAAAAATACATATGTCTATGTGTATGTACATATATATATATATGTATATAAAAATATAGTTAAGATAGTTATTCTACTGATTTCTCTGAGTTCACTGTGAAGAGAAAGACTTGTGCTGGTATTTTCAGTCAATTGAATGCAGATGTCTTGTGCTCTGGGTGAATGATTTGGGGATGACAATGAACAATGTATATACCATTGCTGCCCCTGATTAATAGGTTTTGAAATTTTGTTGTAGTTTTCTTTTCTTTCCTTTTCTTTTCTTTCTTTATATCCTTGAATAAAATGGATTTTTTTTTAAAAGTTGTTTTAAAAAAATAAACTACATAAGCTTATTGCTCACATTTATAGATGCTAGAAGTCTAAGATCAAGACACTGGCAGGCTAAGTGTCTAGTAAGGGTCCAATTTCTGCTCCCAGTATGGCAAAAGAGCAAAAAGGTAGAGTTTTTTTTTTTTTATAATTAATGTGCCTTACAATTGCTATTAAGTGGCATATGATGGAATTGTGTGTGAAAACCTTCCATTAACATTTTTTGGTTAGATGAAGGATCAGTGTCCTTCATCCTAGCAGTCAGGAGGCTGAGGCAGAAATACGTTATTGGGGGTAAGAATGGAGCTTAGAGGAAGAGGACACACTTAACATGTACAAGGCTCTGGGTTTAATCTAAGCACAGTCACGTGCACACACGCAAACATACACACACACAAACACACAAATACAGTTATTCTTTCATCATTTGCACAGTCTGTCACACAGATGTACATAATTCTCCCCTGTACACTAAATTCTCCCCAAAATTGCTAGATTTAAAAGTACATCATGGTCAAGTATGGTAGTGCACTCCTTAAATCTCAGCACTTAGGAGGCTGAGGCAGGATTGCTGCAAGTTCAAGGTCCATGTAGGCTACATAGTGAGTTCATTCAAGGCCAGTCTGAACTACATTGTGAGACCCTACAAAAAAATTTTTTTAAATTAAATTAAAAAAAAAAAAAACAGGGTAAGTACATGAGGCTGGGATGTAACTTAGCATGCAAGAGGTCCCCAGCACCAAAGTAAAATAAAATAAAGAATAAAAAGATTGGGCCGCGGATTTAGCTCAGCAGCATTAAGTGCTTGCCTGACAAGTGCAAGGTCGTAAAAAAAAAAAAAAAAAAAAAAAAGATCAAAAATATCAATAGGCTGGCATGATGGTGCTTGCCTGTAATCCTAGCACTCAGGAGGCTAAGGCAGGAGACTCCTGGTGAATTCAAGGCCAGTCTGTACTACAAAGTGAGTTCAAGGTCAGCTTGAACTGCACAGCAAGACCTTGTCTCAAAATGAAAAATAATAAAAATAAAATAAAATAAAAATTTCAATAAGGTGCCAGGCATGGTGGTACACACCTGAAACTCCAGCATTGAGGCGGCTGAGGCAAGATCACCATGAATTCAAGCCAGCCTCTACTATGTAGTGAGATCCTGTCTCAAAAAAAAAAAAAAAAAGTCACTGCCAAAATCTGTGACAATTTATGCTCTTAATAATGAATAAAAGTGCCCATGTCCAACACTCAGTAGTAATAGCAATCTTTTAAAATATCTGTTAACCCCAAAGATCTTCTGAGTATTTTAAATCACTTTTTAAAAACAGTTGCTAGAACTGTAGATTTATATGCACTGCAAATAATACAGTGATTCTATGTACCGTTTATCCAGTTTTCTCTAATAATAACATTTTGCAAAATTACAGTATACTAGAATGTGTCCTATGACTAGGATACTGGCATTCATACTGGGAGGTGTGATAAATACAGATATTTGGTCTAAGTTCCTGATTTTTTTAAAATACCAGAACTTGAACTCAGGACCTTGTGCTTGGCAGGCAGGTGCTGTGCCACTGAGCTATATCCCTGCCCATAAGTCCCTGATTCTTACTACTGAGCTTCTGAAACCTTTGGAATTTCCGGAGTGATGATTTGTATTCCTAAGTCCCTTTTGACCATAATAGGAGTTTTATAATAATGGTAACTAATGACTAGTTGATGCTTAGACTAGTGGATGGTGACTAGTGGATGCTTAGACAACCTCAGGATGGGGACACATAACCAGAGAAATAAATATAAATATGATTAACGGGTTAGAACTTTCAGCCTCATCCTCTGAGATCTAAAGAGGAGAAAAGCTAGAGATTGAGATTGAGTTCAATAACCAATGGCCTACGATTTAATCAATTATGCCCACATAGTAGAGCCTCCATAAAAACCCCTAAGTGACTGGGCTCAGAGAACTGGTGGCCACACCCAAGTGCCAGGAGGGTACTGTGCCCCAGCTCCACAGGAAGCTGAAGTCCCATGCTCTATTATCTCATTTGATTGTCTATATCCCTTATAATAAACCATGGGTAAAAGTAAGTATAGCATTTTCTGAGTTTTACGATTGTTCTAGCAAATTACTAAGCCTGGGAGAGTGTGTTGTAAAGTGCTGGATATCCAGTTGATGTTTCAGAGTCAGATAATTAGATAATTAAATTGGTATAGGAGGGCTGGAGATTTAGCTCAGCAGCATAAGCGCCTGCTTGCAAGCACACAGTCGTGAGTTCGATCCCCGGTACCAAAAAAAAAAAAACAAACCTGGTATAGGAAAAAAACATCCCAGATACAATCCGAAGATTCTTATTCAGATATCCCTAGTTTTATCTGTGTTCATGTGTGTGTGTGTGTGTGTGTGTGTGTGTGTGTTATTTTTACTACATAGGTGAATTCAAGAGTCTGCCACTACAGTCAAGATACATAACAGGCTGGGCACGGTGCTTTGTGTCTGTAATCTAAGGACTCTGCTAAGGCAGGAGGATAGCAAGTTCAATCCTAAAGTGCATAATTTAATGAGACCTTGTCTCAAAAATAAAAAAGGGGCTGGTGATGGTGCTCAGTGTGAAGGTTCTGGGTCTAATCATCAGCAACACAAACACTCATATGCAAATATAGCAGATTTCCAAAGAACATATATAATAGCCAATAAACTCATCAGAAAAGGCCTAGCATTACTAGACATTAGGGAAATGTAAACCAAAAGCCACAATGAGATACCACTTCAACTCAGTAGGATAGCTATCCTCAAAAAGACAGATAAGCCAGGCATGGTGACACATGTCTGTAATCCAGCACTCCATGAGGCAATTACATGAAGCATATGGTTAGTTTCGAGTTCGAGACCAGCCTGAGTTACAAAGTGAGCTTAAAGCCAGCCCGAACTGCATACTTGAGACCCTGTCTCAAAAAGCAAAAAAAAAAAAAAGACAGATAAAGTTAGTGTGGCAAAGACATAGAGAAAGTATACAAGCATCATACATAGCTGATGAGAATGTGAAATGATACTATTCATTTTTTTTCCCGTACCAGGGATCAAACTCACGCTCTCACGCTTGCCAGGCAGGCGCTTACGCCACTGAGCTAAATCCCCAGCCCCTAAACGATGCTATTCGGAAACACAGTTTAGCAATTCTTCCAAACATTAGCATATGAGTCTGCAATTCCACTCTTAGATATAAGCCCAAGAGAAATGAAGCATACATCCACACAAAAACATGTATACAAGTCATTATTCATAATACCAAAAACAATCCAAATATCCATCAATTGATGAAATTGTAATACACTGATTTAGAATAAACACAAAAAGAGAAATACAAACTGCAAAACAAACCTTGAAAAATTTAGCTTAAGTGAAAGATGACAATCACAAAAGATCACATACAATACTGTATGATTCTATTTATAACAAATGAGAATAGGCAAACATCTGGAGATGAAGTAGATGGTTGCCAAACCATCTTGGCATCTTGGTTGCCAAAAGCTGAGGGGTAGCATTTGGAGTGCTTGCTCATGTATGCGTATAGGGTTTCTTTCTGGAGAGACAAAAATCCTCTTAAATTTGATTGTGGTAATAGTTGCAAATAGGTAATAGTTTGAATACACTAAAAACTATGCAACTGTGTATCTTTTTCTTTTCTTTTCTTTTCAGCTGCAGTAGAATTGAACCTGAGTATTCAAATGTTCTAGGCAAGTGTTCTACCACTAAGCTATACCCCCATTTCCCTAAGTTACTCTTTAATCAGTACTGAAATGAGTTGTTTTTCAATACATTGACCAAATTTTTGTTCTCTTGCAAGTTGTCTTTTCATATTTTTGGTTTTTTTCCTTCCTACTTCCTTTTTTCTGCATTCTTCCTTTATTACTATGAATTGAACCTATTCCCTGCACAATGAGCTTCTTACTCTACCTCACCAACCCCACTATTTTTGAGACAGGATCTTGCTAAATTTTTCAGACTGGGTTCTAACTCGTGATTTTTTTGCTTCATCCTCTCTGAGTGCTGGGATTACTTTCCATTTGCTAGTACTTTATCATATGTACTGTAAAAATTTTCCCCAACTTAACTCTGCTTATAGTTATTTTTAAATGTTTCTGACTTTTATGTAGTAAAATATTCTTCTAAATTTTCTTCTAGTACTTTCCCCCCACCTTGATACTAAGGATTGAACCCAGAGCCTTTAAATGGAATCACATCCACAAACCTTTTTTAAAAGTTTTTGAGACAGGGTCTCACTAAACTGCCTAGATGAGACTTAAAACTTTTTATCCTCCTGCCTTAGACTTCCAGTGTTAGGATGACAGATATATGCCACTATACCTAATTTCTTCTAGTACTACTAGGTTACCTTTTATGATAAAATCTTTAATAAATCCTAAACTAGGTGTGGTAGCACATACCTATAATTCTAGCACACTGAAGGCTGAAGCAGGAGGACCATCGAAAGTTTGAGGTTAGTTTGAGCCACATATCGAGTTCAAGGCCAGCCTCAAAAAGCAAAAACAAATATTCTTTAACACAGAGGTCTTGCAAAAACAAATATTCTTTAACACAGGGTTCTAATCTTGCCTGTTCCATTCCCCAGGTAAATCGCCTTGAACTGTCTATGGAATCCATCTTTTCTACTTAACACAATTGTTTTGAGAAACAAGATTACAGATATGGATTCCTGGACTGCAGGCTGGGGATGGGGGGATTAAGCCACATCAGGAGGTGAGCCTTGCCTGGAAACCAGTGCCATGCATGGGCTGCTGCCAGAGTAGAGAGAGACCAACCCAAGCCTCTCTCTGCGAGTCAGTGCCATTAGCAGACTGCGAGGGGAGAACCAGGCCTCACCAGGAGGTGATCCCAGGCTAGAAACCAGTGCCATGTGTGGACACTGTTGAAGTGGGCACAGCCAGACCCAAGCCTCTCTCCGTGAGTCAACACCATTTGTGGACTGCGGGGGGAGAGAACAAGGCCTAATCAGGAAGCAATCCTCACCTGGAAACCATATCATTTTGTTGGGTTGGGTTTTTCATGGGCCAGGGATTTGGCTCAGTGGCATAAGCGCCTGCCTGGCAAGCACAAGGTCATGAATTCAATCCCCAGCACCCCCCCCAAAAAAAAACAACTAAGGGTTTTTGGGGGTTTTTTGGTATCAGGGATCGAACTCATGACCACATGCTTGCCAGGCAGGCACTTACGCTGCTGAGCTAAATCCCCAACCCTGTGTTGCGTTTTATTCTCTTTTGTTTTGTTTGATTATGTTAAATCTGATGACATGAGCAGCTATTTAAAAGATAGCAAGTCATTATGGTAGCCATTTTGGAATTACTATTGGCTTATTTTGAAGACCTTTACTGCATTCATTGTTTTGTTTTTATTGTTTCTATTCTATTCTATTCTATTCTATTCTATTCTATTCTATTCTATTCTGTTCGATTTTTACTATGCCTGAAGGTATCTGCAGCTATTTTGAAGACAACTGAAGGCATTATGGTACTTATTGTTGATTTTGTAAGGTTTTGAAGTCCTATATCACTTACACTGGTTTATTTTGCACTTTTTTTTTTTTGGTACTGGGGATTGAACTCATGACCTTGTGCTTGCTAGGCAGGAGCTTAAGCCACTGAGCTAAATCCTCAGCCCTACTGGTTTACTTTGATCGGTCTTTTTCTATTTTATTTTCCTTGGTTTTATCTCCTTTAAAATAAAAAAAATTAAATTAAAATGTTCAATAAATAACTATTTAGAAAGAAAACTGTAGAGCACTGTATACATAACACATGTATTAAGAGCTGGGCACAATGTTATACACTTATCCCAGCTACCAAGGAGGCTGAAGCAGTAGAATGTGTAAGCGACAGAGTTTGAAACCAGTTGGACAATATAGTAACACCTCAACTCTTAAAAAAAATAGAATCTCAAGAAAAAAATGACATGAAAGTAGAAGAAAGATATTGAACAATAGGAAGAAAATCAGGAAAAAAGGAAAGGGAGTATAAGGTAGATATGATAAAAACATTTTATATGCATGTATAAAAATCACACAATGAAACAGTATTTCATGAAATTAATGTGCACTAATGAAAATATATATTGGAATATACATCCACACACATATGTGCTGTTTCTACTCCGTGTGCTACGACAGTGAACTTTCAGTGTCAGCCTCAGAGAAGCTCACCATCTCTAAGTTCTATGTCCAGAGAAGTGAAGTGATTTGTCTAGGGTCACATACAACACCCAGGGAAGAGCTAATTCCAGAATTAAATCCAATTAGCTATACCCAAGCCTCCTCCCCAATTTAGAGAGCACTATTCTTCTGAGTTAAGATCTGCTATGCAGACCCAATGGTACAGCATGTCCTCTTAGCATGTGAGTACAAGCACATGCACACACATAAACCTGATAAAAATACTCATATTTTAATATGATATATATGTATCCATATCTGCACAACAAACAAAATGTATGATCTGTAAAATGCAGAGCCTAAAATTAGGATATGATGAGGGTTAGAGCAGAGAGGGAAATGGGAAAGCTGAATTTCAAGTTATAGGCTCCCACCTTGCTTTCGACAGCCTGGGATTTTGATAAAGGCTCCATAATCTGTCACCATAGCAACCTATAAAGATTAAAAAAAAATCAGTGTCACAAAAATGAAAATCTTTCTCCCAAAGCATTTAACCTCGCCTCCTTGAATTTCTACTTGGTACATATTTCCTTCAGTCTGCCTAAAAGTGATGTTCTGTCAAATAGTTCTTCCTGTTCTTTGTGAAATTTAGACTGATAGGTATCTGTGTACACATTAAAAACACTGGCAAGGGGCTGGGGATTTAGCTCAGTGGCATAAGCGCCTACCTGGCAAGTATAAGGTTGTAAGTTCGATCCCTGGTATCAAAAAAATAGTAATAATAATAATAATAAAAATAAATAAAAACACTGGTAAGACGAGAGTGCTGTCACATGGATGATGGTAACCAAGAAATGCCCAAACCCTACACCAACAGGGTTTTATGAATAAAAAGAACAGAAAAACCCAGGTAATAAAGTCACACTTTGTATTAGCTAGGCCTGCGGCCACCAACCTCCTACAGAGAATTTTAATAGTCTGAGACATATTATGTGGGTCATAAAACATTCTTTTTTCTTACATTCAAACCAAACCATATAGTTTGTATTTCAGTCCAAATCTACACCTTGGATTTTAACAAGTAGAAAAAAAGTTCACACAAATATCTGATAGAATCAGATAAGATATAATCAGAGAAAATGAATTGTCCCCAAATGTTTTGATTGGTTTTAGTTTTTTGGTTTGTTTTTTTTTTTTTGTACTGGGGATGGAACTCACTACTGCACGCTTGCAAGGCAGGCACTTATGCTGCTGAGCTAAATCCCCAGCCCCTGTTTTCAGTTTTTTGAGACAAGGTTTTGCTATGTAGTTTAGGCTGGTCTTGAACTTACTATGTAGCCCAGGTTGACCTCAAACTTGTGGCAATCCTCCTGCCTCAGCCTCCTGGGTGCTGAGATTATAGGTGAGTGCTACCATGCCCAGCTGTTTCCCAAGTGTTTTGCAGAAGTGACCCACTATGGAGAAGTCAGAGGCTTTCCATAAATGTTAGAGATAAAAGATCCAGAATTCTTGTAAGATAAATTATCATCCCAGGCTCTCACTCCTCTCCAATCTTCAAATAACCCCCTCAAACCTGTGGATTAGAATGAATGTTATTACTATATACTGTATCTATCATTAAATTCATTATTATTTGTAAAATATTTGGTACAATTTTATACAAAAATCGTCATTCTTTTTTGGTGCCTTTAGTTAGTTGTTTTAAACAGTTTTAGCTCCACTAAAACTAAAACATGGAGCCTGAGTAAAAGAATCCACTGACATTCTGACATTACTGACATTCACTAACATATACTGAATATTCACTGCATGCAAAACACTACTCAAAATCCTCATGACACTTTATGAAATTGGTACTATTATTTATATTCAACAGATGACAAAGGGATGCATGGAGAGACTAAGTAACTTATCCAACCTCCAACACTAATAAGTAACAGTGGGGATTTGAATGTGTCTTAACTACTCTTGAGCTGCTTATGGGTTCCCTTTAATGATAAAATTCTAACAGTCAGAAGCAGTATGACATCTGGTATCCTATTTGCCCCAGGGCTACAATACTAGGAAGTATACACAGTAGGTCCCTATAATATAGACAAGGCAGAATAGTCTAGGTGAAGAAAGAACAGGCTTAAGGGTGAAAGATATGGTTTCTAATCTTAGCTCTGCCATTTCCTATCTGTGAGATACTGAACACTCCAGGTCTTCCAGAGTGTGCTCCCATTTGTTCTCACTTTGCTGATGCAGATAACAAATGACACACATAAAATGTCTGGCACTTATATTTGGCACATAATATCCATTCAATAAAGTATAGTTTTTAATAACTGACAGTCCAAGACTCTGAAGCATAAAAAAGATTAGTGACTGACAGAAAGTGTACAACTTAGACACAAGGTAGGAACAGAACCTGGGCATCTTGATTCCTAGTTCAGTGCCTCCTACTTTACCAAATACCATCATTTATTTCAGTTTTGGATGGAAATAGATACAAACTTTCATTTTTCTCACTTTTAATGGGAGATATCCAGACAGACCAACTGAACTAACTCTCCAAGACAAAGCATAAAGAATGGGTTATAAACCAAAACTTCTGAACTATTTTACACTGATGAACAAGTATACTGGACTAAGGACCCAGAAAAAAAACAGTTCAAACCAAGGAGATGCAGGAAAAATTTTAAGAAAAAAGATTTGAGAGCTGGTCCAATTCTGTCACTTTCCAAATGAAGAAAGTAAAGACCAGAGATACAAAGTCCTTACCTAAACTTACAAAGCAACTTATTCTGTGTGAAAAGGGCCCTGTGGATGAAGATGAATCCTTCCATTTTTAATTAAGAGCAAATCTCTTACTTCTGGATCAACTAAAGGTACTAGACTGGCTTTTGTTCTAAAATTCTAGAAAAGGGGCTAAGAAATCTCATACTGTGTAACAACACTGTTAAGCGTAATTATCTAATAAATGTAACAGTTCCACCTGAAAGTTAAAGAGTGCAAATCACCTAGCTGCTATACATTAAGACTATCTCACTCTTTAATCCTGAAGCTCTAATGTTACATTATGGTCTTCAGAGGTAATAACAGACTAATTTGGCCTCTCCCGAAAGGAAAGGTTAATGTGCTCCAGAATAGAGGCACTCAACTGTTAAGTTAGGAAGAGGTATTCTTGCCTACATTTCAGCACCAGATGTTTCCATCACTGTGTATCCTAGGGTGGTGCAATCAGAGTTGAAATTAACAGGATGGCACCTGCCACAGATGATCACACAGTCTGCCTGGTGTCCCAAGAATAGTTACTCAAATGGCTCAGGGGGAAAAATTCAGTAATTATCTCGACTGAATTCAGGCCTTGGGTAAAATGAATTTCCCATCTTCAGATTAGAGGTGGTACTGGCCTTGAAACTTGTTCTCCTCATAACATAAATGATGAATTTGAAGCTCAGAAATGTAAGTTTCTTCATCAAAATCCCAAAGTTAGGAAGCAGCAGACACAGGCATAGAGCAGAAAATTTCTGACTTCTAGCCCAGTGCTATTTCTACTTTACCAACACCAATCTCCCCTCAGTATTTCTTTGGCAAAGGCAAGGCTGAGCAGAATCCCAGCACCCACTGCTATGTTTGTACTCCTTTATCGTGCTTAACATTCTCTTGTGCCACCAAGAGAATGAGAGCAGGATAAATACTAGATTTGTGGCTATTCAAGCACAGGGCCCCCACCACTGCTGAGCCTGCCAAGAGAAGAGCTGCTGGGCTACGAGCTGTGCTACCAGTTTGTTCAAGGACGACCAGCCTTACAGAGGGTAGGTACAATTTTATACCAACATTTACACAGCACTTACTACATGCAAGACACCATGTTAGGAAATGTGAAATTTTCTTAAAAACTTAAAAAAAAAAGAGATGTCCAGTCAGGCATGGTGGCACACGTCTGTAATTTCTAGCACTATAAGAGGCTGAGGCAGAAAGATCATAATTTGAAGTCTGGGCAATCTAATGAGACTGTCACAAAAAAAATTTAAGGTCGAGGGTATAGCTTAGTGGTGCAGTGCCTGTCTGACAAGTGCAAGGTCCTGAGTTTGATTCCTGGTAAATTAAATTAAACTAAATTAAATTAAATTAAAAATAAAAAACTTAAGTGCTGGGGATGTAGCTCAGTGCAAAGCTACACTTGGCTTTGATTGCTAGTATTGGCAACAAAATTTAAAAATTACATGATAGAGGCTAGGGATTTAGCTCAGCGGCATAAGCGCCTGCCTTCCAAGTGCGCGGTCGTGAGTTCAATCCCCAGTACTAAATAAATAAATAAATAAATAAAAAAAATATGATAGATTGTGATAAACTAGGAACAGTGACAACATGCCTGTAATTCTCAGCTGTTTTATAGACTAAAGTAGGAAGATTGAAAGTTCAAGGCCGGACTTGGAGACCAGGCCTTGGAGTGGGGAAAGAACAAAAAGTTTTCTTGGACCCCAAGGTCCGTAGAATCTCACTAAACTATCTAGCTCTCCACCACCAGTGGGTGGCGGTCGGGGCGCGTTCCACGCTGTGCGGGAGGAACTGCCGTGGGCCCAGGAGCCTCGAGGGACTGCGGTGGGGGAGGGGCGGCGCCGAGGGACTCTGCCTGCGCTGGAAGTGGCCTGTGATCATGGATCTGGCCCAGAACTGGCACTGACATGTTTGTGGAGCAACCAAAGCGCCGCTTTCTCTTCCTCGAGTTGCAGCTGGAGCTGCGTACCGGGGCGGCGCCCACGGTCCCGCAGCGAGCCTGGATGGGGGGTCCCGGGGGCGCCTCTCCAGAGGTTCTTAGGGAGTCGTAGGGGTCGCAGTCCTAGGAAACTTAAGTAAAGGCCACGAGTTTGAAGGCGGGGTGGGGTGGCGTGTCGAGTTGTTTTTGAGTATTTTTTGAGGCAGGAAATCAACCCAGGGTCCAGGGATGCGGTGCGCAGGGAGAGTTGGTCCCTCTCACCTTTTCCTTTCCAGTCTTTTTCAAATTGAAAACACTTCTCTGGTTTCCTTCTTTGGATGGTAGTTTTGAAGGCTGTAATGAAATCACACTTTCTCTAGACATGGTAATTAAGGTGACTGTTTCCTCCCCAGATGTGCCCTACCCTTTGCGCCTCTGGACCCGTGCTTTTTTTAGAGTACCAAGTAAATCGGAGAAAAAAAAAAAAAAAAAGAAAGTTCAAGGCCAGCCTGGGTAACTTAGCAAGATGCTGTCTCGAAATTAAAAAAAAAAAAAAAACGTTGTTTGTTTTTTTTCTGAGACACAGTCTCACTATGTAGAACAAGCTGGTCTTGAACTTACTATGTAACCCAGGCTGGCCTCAAACTTGTGGCAACCCTCCTGCCTCAGCTTCCTGAGTGCTGGAGTTATAGGCATGTACCACCACGCTTGGCTCAAAATAAAACTTTTAAAAAACTATCCTTATTATAGACAGCTAAATTAGGTAGAAACATTATACACAGTCAGACAGGGATAAGCCCTGGAAATAGTCACTGCAAAAGAACATATTACAATTGTAATGTCCAGGCCTCAAGATAAAGAAGGAATGATTAGACCTATATACCTCCCCGAGGGATAAATAATATACTATTATCAACATTCTAAATAGGAATCAGTCACCTGGGTGGGTGATCAGGTCCTCCTGACTCATCTCTTCCAAAAAAGGTCCTTGCTCTTTCCATGAACACTTGCTACATGACTTGCTTCCCCATTGGATCAACATTACCTAAGTGACTATACTTGTAAACTTGTATGTTGATCATTGTTTTGTCCCATACTGTACCTATCTTGTGAATCTGTACCACTTCATAATTCTGCTCTATAAAACTTACTCTGAAAAATGAGCTCGTTAGCAACCTAATTTCAAGTCCCTTCCTGTCTCTCAGGAGATGTCTCCCTCAAAAAATTTCCTACTTTTAACCTCCATTGTTCCTCATGACTTATTCTTTGATTTTGGAGAACACAAACTCAGCATATCGGACATCTAGCAGGTTGGTAGTTACAATACTTCCCTGTACTATTTGGAAGTCCTATATTTCCCTTGGGTGTGGCTCAATGGTAAAGCACTCATGCAAGCTTCTGGCTTCAAGCCATAGTACACACAAGAAGGGGGAAAAAAAAGACCACGATAAATACTATAATTATGACTATAGAACAACAAGACTTGGCATCCACCTTCCTTTTTTCTTTTTTTTAAATTGGTACCGGGGATCGAACCCACCACCACGCGCTTGCAAGGCAGGCGCTTATGCCATTGAGCTAAATAAACCCCAGCCCCTCTTCTAGTCCTCAATTCAGTGAAAACAATTCTCTTATAGGTCTTTTGGTTGCACCATACATTTATGCAAAGTTAGACAATCTCAGCTGTAGACCTAAAAAAGATTTACACTCCCAGCTTTGCCATTTATTATTCACTGGGAGATTACCTAACTTTTGAAAAGAGCTTCCTTTTCCATTAAAAGAGCCAATTTTTTGGAAAGATTCACTAACAGAGAAGAACTAACATACAACAGGTTTTCACTTTATTTTTTTCAACTTTAATATATCTGATCTTCCTTGGAAATATCAGACACTCATTAAATATTCATTGGATGAATATTCTGAAAATGTTTCTCCTAAATTATGAAATTTATCTTTTCATAATTCCAACTCAATTCTATAGCATCCTTTATCAAAACATGCTCCTAAAACAGAAAAGTTCTAAAGTTCTTGGTAAACATGAAGTTAAAAAACAATGTTGAAAACAGTTTTTAATTGAGGGAATTTAAGGCTTTTTTTGGTTGTTTTTTAAACCTTTAAACCTAAAGAGGGGGGAACTGCAATGTTGTTTCTGAATATTTCCCCAGCTAAACTTCCTCAACAGCAATATACAAAACCTATACTAATTCAAGCTCATTCTTAGACAAAAAATCCTGCAGGTTGGAAGCCACTTTACTAAAAAGCTGAACTTGTTTATAAAGGGCAAAGCACTCTTACCTTTACAGCACCTGACTAGCAAGCACTTAGAAAAAAATCAATTTTATTCCCAGTGTTACCAATTCTTTTTCTGATGCCTCACTAACCTTTGGGGATAACAGAGGCCATTAAAAAAAAAAAAAAAAAAAGACTTTAAAGAATAGAACTGTTGGCTTTTGTTAGAAAGTTATTATCCTTTGTAGCTTAACTATTATATTGTCAGTTAGGATCTAGAAAGATCTATTACCAGAAGTCAAAAGTCACAGTTATCTATAACTAATAGTTATGAGTATCTTCAAAGCCCTCACATTATTACAGGCAAAACTTTTATCAACCATAAAGCAAATATAAATGCCTGTAGCTCAGGCAGGAAATCACCAAGTTTCAGTCCAGCCTGAGCAATTTAGCAAGACCCTGTCTCAAAATTTAAGTGTGGGAGAGGGATGTGGTTTAGTGTAGAAGGCCCTGAATTCAGTGATGGCAAACCTTTTAGAGCTTTCAATTATAAAAATAGCCTGCCGAGGCAGGGCACACATGCTATTGATTCACAACCACTCCTCTGAATTCAATCACAAGTACAGAAAGAGGGTGAAGTGCAGAAAAATAATTTAGTTAACATATTACATGTACTCATAAAACAATGAAAACCATTTAGGAGCTTTACTTTGACTTGAAGCAGAGAAGACATTGGTAATGAATTCCTTCCTCATTTTGATAGATATCTTACATTACCATCACAGTAATCCTTCAAAAGTAATTATCTCCATTTAACAAAGGACAAACAGAGGCTCAAAGAGATTAAGTGACAGTCTCAAGGACCATGCATTACTACATGAAAGAGCTGGTTGCAAAGCCTCTGCTCTCTAAATAAACACAATGCTCACCTGCTATGCTTCCACCCAAAGGCATTCACTCAGTCATCAAAAAAGGCATCAAGTTAGCTCAGGGATACAGTGATGTTCAAGGCACAGCATGTTCAAGGCCCTAGATTTGATCACAAACCTCATGGATCTTAGTGTCTTATGTCAGACATTAGTGTCATGACAGACATTAAATAAGTACACAACTAAATACAGGTTGACCTATGTACTCATAAGTAGATCTCTGAGGAGACATTACAGCTGAGACCTAATGATGAAAAGTTGGTGGGAAAGTGGGTAATTAGAATCAAGTCTCTTCCTGCTGTTATAACATAGACTATATGATTTATAATAGAAATTTATTTTTTATAGTTCTAAAGGCTGGCAAGTTTAAGATCAAGGTACCAGCAGATTTGGTGTCTGATAACAGCTTGTTCTCTACTTCCAAGATGGCACCTTGTTATTGCATTCATCAGAGCAGACAAATGTCAGGTCCTCCTCACAAAGCAAAAGGCATAGAAGGCTCAAGTAACTCTGAAGTCTCTATTTCCTTCAAATTCACAACTGAAATTTAATTTCCAATGCAACAAATATAAGAAGTGGGGCTTTCTGGGGTGATTAGGCTTAATGAATGGATTAGTGCCTTATCAAAGAGTTTGAGAAGGTAAGTTTGCCCCTTCTGCTACATTCTGTCTCATGAAAGACACAGCATTTGTCACTTCTAGAAAACCCAGCAACAAGGCAGCATCATGGAGGCAGACAACAGTCCTCACCAGACACCAAATCTTTTTTTTTTTTGGTACCAGGAATTGAACTGACGACTTTGTGTTTGCCAGGCAGGCACTGTGCCACTAAGCCATATCCCTTGTCCTTTTTCTTTTGTCTTTTTGAGACAGGGACTCGCTATGCAGTTCAGGCTGGTCTTGAGCTCACTTTGTAGTGCAGGCTGATCTCAAACTTGCAATGATCCTTCTGCCTCAGCCTCATGAGAGTTGGGATTACAGGCACGTGCCAACATGCCCAGCTCAGACACCAAATTTGTTGGCATCTTGATCTTGGACTGCCTAGCCTTCAGAACTGTGAGAAATAAAATTTTTGTTTTTTATTAATTAAAAAAATTACCGTGGCCCTGAAGCAAGATCAGCAGATTGCTGTAGTTGCTGGTTTCAAAGAGGAGCCTAAAGAGAATTCTTTCTGTGGTCTGTTGGCCATTTCAGAACTTTGGAAATGGAATGGTTAATTCATCAGAAAGAAACAGCAGGTGAATATGGCGGACTTTAGGGGGCCTGCAGGGGAGAGACCCTGGCGCCTCAGGACCTGCACCATGTGGTTGACTCAGGGTGCCAGGAGAACAAGGAGCTCCTTCCCTCTCTGGGGGGGCAGCTATGAGTGTGGCAGACTTTTGGCAGCCCAAAGGAGAGAGACCCTGGCGCGTCGGGACCTGCACAGTACAGTTGACTTGGGGTGCCGGGAGAACAGGGAACTCCTCCCCTCTGGGGGGAAGCTGAGAATGTGGCAGACTTTCGGCAGCCCAAAGGAAAGAGACCCTGGCGCATCAGGACCTGCACCGTGTGGTTGGCTCCGGGTGCAGGGAGAACAAGGAACTCCTCCCCTCTCTGGGGAGGCGGCCTGCCGGCGTGTGGGCTAAGAATCAGACATCTCATGTCTTCCTGTCCCCACTCCCGTGTCCCCCCTTTTCCTCCCCCCTGCTTAGCAAGTGGGAGCCAGTGATCTACGCATCTTGTGAAAAGACTGGCTATGTTATTTAGTATGAACTTCCCATATGCAAAGATATGGACAACCATTTGGAAGAAAACAAGAGACAATATGACAGACAGTGAAGATCTCTGGTTGTCTAGCTTTGAAATTTATGCTTTCTTATGTCCCATTCTGTTCTGTTTTGTAGTGCTTAATTTTAAAATAAAATAAAATAAAAATAAATTTTAATAAATAAATAAATAAATAAAAATAAATTACCTAATCCCAAGTATTTTGTTATAGTAGCCAAATGAACTAAAACAAACAGCATTTGCAAAAATCCTGAAGAGAAAGCAATCAGGGTTCAGAGCTATAAGGAAGCCAATATAACTGGAGTATGAGCAGAGTGGAACAAAATTACACTGTCAAAGTAGGCAAAGGACAAGCAATGGAAGAGTCAAGAAAATAAGAAAAGGGGTCAGATAGATAGACAGGGAAATAATAGAAAGAAAGCTTTAGTAAGCTTTCTGGCAAATCCTGACTAGAAAGAGTTAAATTGCTAGAGAGAACAATTAAGAGGAGAAGATAAGCAGCAGGGTCCTGCCACTGTTCCAGCTAAAGTCAGAGGCTGCTCCTCCCCACCCTGTAGTAAAGAACAAAGGAGACAAAAGGGGAAGGGGACACAGCTGCAGTTCTTGCCCCTTAGATGCAACATATTCAAGTTGCATGAGAAGCCTCTGAAAAGCTGTGGGAAAGCACTGTGCCCACTATGTTTTTAGAATGTTATTCTGGCTGCAATGTGAAGAACAGAATGGAAAGTGGTTATAACAAAAGCAAGATCAAGCAAGATATGGGAGAATTTGAATTAATGGTGTGCCAAGGGGATAAAGTATACAAACTGGAGATATAATTAAGATGTGGCACATCTGTAATCCTAACATTTGGGAGGCTGAGGCAGGAGGATTGTTCCAAGTTTGAGACTATCCTGGGGTACAAAGTGAGCTCAAGGCCAGCCGGAATGACAGCAAGACCTTGCCTCAAAAAGACAAAAATAGTAATAATAATAAAGATCTGTGGTCAGACTAGAGAGAGAGGAAAAATCAAGAACAAATGAAGACGTGAAGTCAAGTATAATACTCAGATTTCCAACTTGGGTACCTGAAAAGACAGTAGTCTCATTTGCTGAAATGGAAAAGACTAAAAGAGAAACAGTGAAAAAATTTTAGAGGAAGTACATGCAGTAGCCAGATGTTCTACCTCTTCCCACTTAAGCTGTAATGCTCAAGTCTCAAGTGGAACATTAAACTCAGATGCTTTTCATACTTACTCTATTCTTATATATAACACACTATAAATGGGAAGTTTTCAAAGTGCAAAAACATATATACCTCTCCTTGGAAAATAGTGTAGAGATCAGGCAAGTTTTCCATGGTTTCAGGCCTTCCTGAATTCATCCTTATGTTCTAAGGCTCCTCCATTTCTCTTCTGTTAAAGCTAATACAGGTGTCCTGTCATAAACAAATAATCAACAGTTAGACACGTCTGAATTAAACAAGAAATGAATGCGCAAATATTCTTAACAAAATAACTGCATTTGATTGAACACCATGGACAGTACTTTTCTCCAAATCTCTTTTGTCATTCTACTTCTGGGGAGTTTCAGAAATCTTGATTTCTTTTCTACCTGTCACTTACCCAAGGCCATTAAGACTACTGGTATTTTTGGTGGGTTTCTGTTTTTTAAGACAGGGTCTTATTATGTAGTTCAGGCTGGCCTTAAACTCTTGGCAATCCTCTTTTCTCAGTCTCCCAAGTGCTGGGATTACAAACATGTGCTACCATGCTCAGCTTGTTTTGTTTTTTGAGATAAGAATCTTTTTTTTTTTTTTTTTTGGTACCAGGGATCAAACTCATGACCTTGCACTTGGCAGGCAGGTACTTTGTAGTTGAGCTAAATCCCTGGCCAAGATAAGAATCTTATTGTGTTGCTGAAACTGGCCTCAAATTCCTAGTCTCTTGGAGTCCTCCTGCTTCAGTCTCCTGAGTATCTTACATGTGTCACCACACCTAGCCTGATTATTGCTATTGTTGCCAGGGAAGACTCTGAGGAGAAAGGAAAAGCATGTGCCTTCAAAAAAAAAAGGATTAACAAATTCAAGGCCATTGTGGGCTACATAGTGAGTCTGAGGCCAGCCTGAACTACATAATTAAATACTATCTCAAAAAAAACCCAGAAATAATAAAAATAGTAATTTTTTAAAAAGCAACACTTATCAAGCACTATGTCCAGGAATCATGCTATGTAGTGAACGCACTTGCAATATCTCATTTAATCCTCAAAACTCAACACGTAGGTTCTATTATTCTTCTTCTATTATATTAATAAGAAAACCAAAGTTTCTGAAGATCAAACAATGAAGTCTGCGTCAACAAGCCAGCAATGGTAGAATTAAACTTTGGTAGAGCACAAAGTCCATTCTCTTAGCTACTGTGCTAGGCATTAAATTTGAAGTGACTTTTGAAAGAGAGAAGAGCTTATTTTTTTTTCTGATAGAATATTTGCAGTCAGGCATGGTGGCGTACACCTGTAATATCCTCACCTGGAAGGTTACTGCAAGAGAATCACTGTGAGTTCAAGGCCAACCTGGACTATGTAGTGGGTTCAAGGCCATCCTGAACTGCATAGGGAAACATCGTCTCAAAAAAAGATTAAAATATTTGCTCATTTTTAAAGTTAGATAATACATTAGTAACACAGGAAATAATACCATCTATAATTCAATTTGGTTTATAGGCGTTTAGACTTTTTTATATGTAGAAGTGGTTTTCCTCTTTTTCTTTTCTTCTTTTTTTATTTTTTGAGACAGGGTCTCTCTAGCTCAGGTTGTCTTTGAACTCACTGTGTAATCCAGGCTTGCCTCAAACTTATGGTGACTCTACTGCCTCAGCATCCCAAGTGCCAGAATTACAGACAGAGACTAAAATGCCTGACCAAGAAGCAGTTTTTCTTAAAAAAAAAAAAAAAAAAAAGCTTTTTATTGTTTGCCTTTTCATTCATTATTTATTTATTATTAGTACATATTAGTAGTACGTTAGTATAACACATAATGATTACATGTACATTATCTTATTTTTTTCTTTGCCCTCATTCCTTCTCCTCCGTTTTTTCCTTTAAATTCCTCTTTTCCTTTCATCTTTTGTTCCTCTTCCCATTTGAACAAGTTCTTCCTACTTCCTAAAATTTTTTATTCTCAATTGACATATTTTACTAGACTTTTTAAATGAAATCATTAATCACTATCAGTCACTTTCTTGTCTGTTACAGCAATTTATACACACCTATCTTTTTCTAATACCTACATAAATAACCCACTGTTGTGTACACCAAATTTTTAAATTTATGAATTGCATTAAAATGCAAACTGCAATATAATAGATCTAAGGTAGTACCCAAGATTTTGATTCCCAACAACCTCTGGTAAGGTCAATGCTGCCTAAGAAGCAAGATTTTTAGCTTTAGAGTTGGAAGGGACCTTAAAAGTACTCTTCCTCTGCCTGATTTTTTTAGTTTGTTTGTTTGTTTTTGTACCAAGGATCAAACTCACAACCCCGCATTTGCCAGGCAGGTGCTTGCGCTGCTGAGCTAAATCTCTAGTCCAGTTTCCTGATTTTAAAAAGAAAAAACTAGTGGCTCTTAACATCCTAGGATACTCTATTAGGTAAATCATTGCTGACTACAGGTAGACAAAGAAGAGTCTAAATGCTATAAAAAGAACTGGGTCCCGTGCAATTTTGGATGGGCCAGCAAATACAAGACAGTAAAATACCAAACTGGTGACGTATCTAGATGTCCCAAGGCTTCATGTACTGACAGGTGGGGCTTCAGGTAGGTGACTGGATTAACAGGAGAATTATACTCATCAGTGAATCAGTTCACTCATTAGTTTATAGCTAAATGTGATTTGGGAAATGAAGCCTGTTTGGAGGAAATGGGTGACTGGGGTACAGCCTGGAAGGGTATATTTTCCTGACTCCTTCCTTGAGGTCACTCTGCTTGCCTACTGCCACATCACAAGCCAGCCTCTTCTGCCAAGCAGCCATGCTTTGCACCCAGCTCACTATGGACTGAAATCTCTACAAACTGTGAGCCAAAATAAACTTTGCCTTCTCTAAACTGTGGGTGTCAGATACTGTGTCCCAGTGACAAGAAAATGACTAGAACACTCAACTTTCCTCCATCTCACCAAATTAGAGAAAAGCTTCCCCTTTTTCAAACTCTAACCCTGGATCTGTTGAGAAAATGGGCAAATGTAGGGAACAGGAATAGCAAGACTCCAGGATTAATAGAAGATTGAGCTGAAAAGATTAATAGAAGGTAAAAGTTGAGGGCTAGGGATGTAGCTCAATGGTAAAATGCTTCCCTAGCTTGTATACAGCTGAGTTTGATTCTTAGTACCAAAAAAAAAGTAAAAGCTAAAAGGAATTCTGGAGACCATTAAACCTATGTCTCATTTGCTATGTATCTGCCTCCTCCCGCCCCATGCGCTTTGGTATCAGGGGGCGAACAACCTCGTGCTCGCCAGGCAGGCATTGTGCCATTGAGCTATATTCCCGGCCTTCATTTGCTATGTATTAATTAAAAGTTTTACCTGTCTTAACTAATTTAATTCTTTTCTTGACCATCCTACAAGATAGGCAATTATCACTGCCTTTTCTCTTTTTTTTTTGTGGTGAGACACTATTTAGTTGAGGTTGGCCTTAACCTTGTGATCCTCCTGCAACCTTCTGCGTGCTGAGATTACAGGTGTGCACCACCATGCCCAACTTCATCATTGCAATTTTAAAAATAGAGGCACAAGAAAGGCTAAGTAAATTGCTCAAGATTAAAAGCTAAGAATGATGAGGGTGGGATTCAAATCATATTTATGAGCATTTTTTCTCTCCTTTTCTAAATTGTTACTTTTTTTTTTTTAACCAGGAATCAAACTCACAACGTTGTGCTTGCCAGGCAGGTGCTACGCTGCTGAGCTATATTCCCCAGCTTGTTAGATTCTTTTTGAGCCTACTCTTTTGTTTTGCATATAATCATATCCTTCTTCCCAAAATTTCCAATGCCTAGCAATCTGGGAGGCTGAGGTAGGAAGATCATATTTTCAAAGGCAGTCTGAGCAACTTAGCAAGATCTTGTTCCAGAACTAAAAAGTAAGTATTTAAAGGGGTGGAGATGTAGCACAAAGTGAAGGCCCTGGTTCAAGCCCCAATACTTCATACAGATACACACACAAACACAGGCACACACACACAAATATTGTTTGGATTCACTGCTTTCTTTTCCTTGTCTAAATCCTTCCCTCCATCTTATTTTTCAGCCCATCACACCAACAAAATACTCTTGCTGGCCTGGGAATTTACCTCAGTGGCTCAAGTGCTTGCCTAGTAAGCACGAGGTCATGAGTTCAATTCCTGGTACCAAAAAAAAAGCAAAATACTCTTGCTAAGGTTACCAGAAGCTCCATAATGATAAAACCAACAGGTATTTTTCAACCCTTATGTTACTTAAATTTCGGAAGTTTCATTTCTACCAGACCATTGCTTCACTTGAGACACTCCTTTGATTTTCCTATCTATTCCTTATTTTGCTAGTAGGTTCATTCATCTCTTCTACTTAAATTTGGAAACTATTCAAGGTTTAATTTAGCTGGCCTTATTCAGACCTATGATTAAGTTATCACATATAAGCAAATTATCCCCCAAATTATATTTCCAACACTAATCTGCCTTCTGAGCACCAGAAGTGTATTTCAAACTGCTTCCTGAGGTCATCAATTAAAAGAAAAATTAGTTTCTAGTCATCTTCTAATGTTCTCTATCTTTGTGAAGACTATCAACATTTATTTAACTACATAAACCAAAAACCTAGGAGCCACCTTTGATTCCATTCTCTTTACTTCTTGAATCCAATCCATCAATTCCTACCCATTTTACCTCCTACATGTCTCTAGAATTTAATTCTCTGTGCTTCATCACTCAGTCCTTGATCTCTGACCAGGATTACTGTATATCTTCCTAAGTGATTCTTCCAGATCCACCAAGGATTCCCTCATCACATATAAGCCTGAGGGATCAAGTTACCTCCTCCACATCCCACACCCCATGGTTAGGAAAACCCTTAGTGGTTCCCAACGGTTTTAAAGAAAAAATATAAAATTCTCTGAGGTCTGACCTCTAAAACCTCTCCTTCCACTCTCTTTATACCACCCACACTGGCTCTTTGTGCCTTTAAGTCATTTTCCTCCCAAACTGATACGGGACCTTCGCACATGCTATTCTGTATGGAATGCTCTGCCTTCCCTCTTCATCTCATTAGAATTCTTTCATCAGGTGTCAATTCGGTTATCTTTCCCTCAGACAAGCCTTCCTGCTTACTTCAGGCACTCACAGCTTCAAGTAACTCTCCCGGTTAGCAGTTCCAGTTAGCAGTGTGATCACGGTTTAATATCTGGCCTCAAGAACAAACCCCAATCCCTTAAGATTAGGGGCCAGGCTTGGTTCTTAATGTATTCGTCAACCCTCTGCACAGGAAATATCAGTTGAACGATTGACGAGGTCTGGTTCACTGGTTTGAATCTCTTAATTTTTCAACGAAACTGGAGGAGGCGGACATTTCCTGCATTGTCCCCTTCAGGGACATAGAACAGGCCCTTAAAAGACTGCACAATCAGAAGCAGAAAGAAGTCGGCCTCCTCAGCTACACGGGGCATTGATTGAGATTAGGAGACAGGCCTTTCTGCCTGGGAACGCCAGGCACAGGGTGGATACAAAACGCGCCTGTACAAGAGGAGCAGCCAGCAAGGGCCAGCCGCCGTGGGACCTGAGTCCCGCCACCAGAGACCCCGAAGCTCTGTTTCTGCTCACAAAGGGACTCACCCACCTGGAAACTCGGAGCCTGCCTTTCACCCCTTGCTATTAGGACTTTCAAAGAGAATGGCAGGCTCTCGCGAGGTCGCCTCCTACAAGCAGCCGCCCACCCCCGCTCTCCCTCCTACTTACTAGGCGTCAGCTCCGCGTCTCGAAGCCGCAGCATTGCTCAAAACGCCGAATCCAGTCAGCGCGTTCCCGCCCACAAGACACAGCGCGCCGAGGAGGGACGCCAGCTTCGTTCGCCAATCCTGGAGTCGCGTTCTCATGACGTCAGAAAGAGACCCAATAACAAGCGACCTTAGGTAGGCGGGGCATAGGGGGATCTTGGAAATCGATTGGATTTTCTAAGCCGGAAGTTCAGGAGGAAGAACTAAGTCTCAGCCAATCGCCAAGTGCCTGGAGCTGTCCGCGCGGTCAGTGGCGGCGCTGAGGAGAGCGTTTACCGCCATGATAGAACAGGCGAAGCGCAAGGGCCCGGAGCTGCCACTGGTTCCAGTTAAGCGGCAACGTCATGAATTGCAACTGGGAGCGGCGGGCTCAGGACCTGGAGCGGGGCAGCAGCAAGCGGCCCCAGGAGCTTTGTTGCAAGCGGTAAGTGAAGAAGCAGGCGGCCTCCGGCCCTCAATTCAGCTCCCTGTTTCTGAGCGTTGTTCCCGGTGTTCCCGCGGTGCGCGGGCGAAATGAGAATATACCTGAAGTTAAAGCGCACAAACGCTATAAAAGCTTCCGATATCCTGCGTTGCTTCCATTTTTCTGCTTTCCTGTTGGATGCCCGTTTTCAGCTTTTTGACTGTCTTCTGAGGTGACGTTAAAATTAGTCTAAAACCTAGGGCTCAAAACCAAGATCCTGACTTCCGCATCCTAAATCTTCCAGGGATGCAGCACAAAATAAACATTCAAAAGTTTCTAGAGTGGCTGAATGAATCAGTAAAGGAAGAAAAATGTAAAATGAGCGTGCTTTGGGACTTTGGACTAGTTGATTTTCCTTTCACTTCTCAGTATTTGTAGTATTAACAGCGCCTGAACAGTAACTTCATTGACTCTTGTACTGTACTGTTTTGTATATGAATCTTCATTGAGCTTGGTAACAGCCTAAAATGTAGCAACTATTATTTTCTCATTTTGCCTATGGGGAAACAAACCCTTACCTAGTATGTAATAGATTTTGAATGAAAGTCTGTAGTCCTAATTGCATTTCTCGTAAAATAGGAATAGTAGTTACATTTTCTGCTATGCTGTTAGGCTCGGATGAGGAAATACTTATGTGCCCTCCCCCTGAGTTCTTCAAACCAGCCTGTCAGCGAATCCAACTGACATCGTCCTCAGAATATGTAGGTGAACCAAAGTTCGAGGCCAGCCTGAGCAACACAGTGAGACCCTTAAGAAAAATCTAGATAGTAACCAAAATTTCTAGTACCCACATCTGTTCATCCTCCTGGTCTAAGTCATTATAACAGCGAACCAAGCTAGTCTTGAAACAAGCCATCTTAGTTTAACAGGCTAATGGGAGACATAAAGAGAGAAAACATTGCTATTCCCAAATAAAGATGTTTGCATTAATGCCAGTAATATATTGCCAGGGGGGCCTAATTTGGTTTCCTGTTTGTGTCCTATCAACAATTTGTTACTAGTCTAGCATCAGGATTCTTTGTAAACCTCAATTCATATTTGCCTCTACTACAAACTTTCCAGTGGCTTTCCATTTAATTTGGAATAAAAATAAGGATTTTTGTAATCATTTCCTCTTTACATTTCTGGTCTGCCAATTTTCCATTTCTTCCTATACTCTAGTCACACTAATTTACATCCTCCTGCCTCATCTCCTTTGTATTTGCTGCTTCCTCTCCTGGAATGCTCAGATGTCCACATGATTTACAAACTTGGATCGTTCAAGTCTTTTTTCAGATAATCACTTTTTTTTTTTTGGCGAAGTCTGTCCTTACCACCCTATTTTAAATTATTAACACCTCTGGAACTCGCATTTCCAATCTATTTTTCCCCATGGTGCATACTACCATCTATGTTTCTCATGTCTCTTTTCTTCTGTTTCTTTTTCTCTTGTTCCCCCTTCTCCCTCTCCTTTCCTCCATAAGGTAAATTTCATTATTTTATTCAGTGTTGCTTTCCCTGGTGCCTGGAACACTACTTGTCACATAATTTTTAAATTATATATTCTGGAAGCTATTAAAGAGTTTCTTGGGTGATGGTGTGCTTGTTCTTCCTATTTGGCAAGTAAGAATATCAGCCCAGGTTTAGGTGAGTTGCCAAGCCTAGGCCTAGTGTCCAAGACTAATTAAAACTGTTTTGCTTAATAATCTGAATCCTGCAGAGTTGTTAGAAAACCCAGTTCAGTAATTCATTAAATGAACCAGAGACTGGGAAAAATGTTGAATGACACTGATAGTGTCCCTGCACCTACAGAAAGCTTCATTTCTCTGGGGAAAAGAAGATACATAAAGAATTATATGAGAAAGGTAATTACAGGTAGTGCTCAGTGCTGCGAAGGAATACGGTAGAGTTAACAGAAGACAGGTAGGGATGTGGCATGTTTCTTGAGTTAACATGATCAAGAAAAGATTTTCTAAAGAGAAAATACTTTAAGCCAAGTCTAGGAAAAAAGATTCTTATCAGGGGCAACTTCATGGATAAAGATTCTAAGGCAAGAATGGGTTTACAATGTTTGAACAAGGGCCAGGGATTTAGCTCAGTGGCTTAAGTGCCTGCCTGGCAAGCGCAAGGTCGTGAGTTCAATCCCCGGTACCAAAAGAAAAAAGAAAAAATGTTTGAACAGTCAAAAATGGACTGTGGGACTAGAACTGAGTGGGAGAAAAGGAGAGTCAGTATAGCAGGTAGAAACTGGAATGTTAGAAGGGTATCAGATTGGATGTACAAGATATGTGGGCAGAACCACCTTTCTCTAAAACAGGTGAAATCCCCTTAGTCATTATGTGCCTAGTCTTTTCCCTCCACTCCTCAACCCCCAGGTTTACAGCCTTCTTTGTTTATGTACAGTGGCTATTTCATACTTCTGTTTTGTTTAGGGACCTCCAAGATGTTCCTCCCTTCAAGCCCCAATCATGCTGCTCTCAGGACACGAAGGAGAAGTGTACTGCTGCAAGTTTCATCCCAATGGCTCCACGTTAGCATCTGCAGGATTTGACCGACTGATATGTAAGAGATAATTGTGTTTTGTTATTTTGGTTTTGGTTTTCAATACTGGAGAAGGAACACAGGAGTGCTGTACCACTGAGCTATGTCCTTAACCCTTTTGTTTTTGTTTTTAAATAGTTTCACTGAGTTCCTCAGACTGGTGTTGAACTTGGCAATCCTCCTGCCTCAGCCTCTTGAGTAGCTGAGATTGTAGCTATGCACCCCCATGCCAAGCTAAACAGATTTTAAATCCGGAGTAATTGCTCTCTGCCAAATACTGATTAGGTTTTTAAAATCTTGGATACTAAAAAAAAAAAAAAAAAAAAAAAACTTGGATGATACAAAAGGCAGCATAAACTACAAATTGACAACATAAACTACATGGCTAACATGCAGGGCATAACTATGCTGAATAATCACTTGGATGTAAAACTTGGGGTCCAGCCAGATGTAGTGCACATACCTGTTATTCTAGCAGTACAGAGGCTGAGGCAAAGAGGATCATTATGAGTTCAAGGCCAGCCTCAACTCCATCATAAGTCCAAGACCGGCCTGAACTACATAGGAAGATCCTGTCAAAAAAAAAAAAAAAAAAATACTTGACATTCATGTAAATACAGAAGGAAGGAAAGTGAGTTGTTCTGGTTGAGGATATATTCCTCATGGAGGAAAGTAAGTCTAGAGCCAATTTAACAAGATAAGTAGTCCAGATTTCACAAGTAAATAGAAGTTATGCAAAAAGAAATATTTCTGTTCCCAAAGTTACAGGGGCCTACTCTTGATCCACATCCAGAATCCTAGCATATGAGAAGGAAGGAAGGGTTCACAAAGCAGCAACTCACTTTAATAATCTACCTTTACATTATTATGATTTGCTACCAGATTCTCAGCTATAACTCAGGAGTACTTATACTTGAAAAATGAGTAGAAAAATGGGGCAAGGTGTAGCCCAGTTGTAGAGTGCTTGCCTAGCAGGCACAAGACCCTAGGTTTGATCTCTAACACAATTTTTTTTTGTTCGTTTGTTTGGTTTGTTTGTTTTAACAATTTATTTTCAAAGGGCAAAAACAAGACAACTTAAACATAAATGACAGAGTTGTTCTGATGATGACAAAATGCACTCACTACCAATCACCAGTATTATTGGAGTCCTCTGTGAGAAAAGAGAGTCTGGTATTTTATTCACATACATTCTTCTTATCTCTAGTGTAATCGACAATTTCTTGTGGACACATTAACTTTTCTACCTCTATATCAGGAATTTCAAACCCAAATTCATCCTCTGTGGGTATGATATTCTCCACTTGTTCCAAACTGTTTAAGCCCCAGTCTTTCATAAAACGGGAATTTACCAAGAGCTTTTCTGGGTCAATCTTGTCATAGAGTTTCAAGACATACAGAATCTGATCCTTAATTTCTTCTAATGTCAAAGGAGGTGCGTTGCTATACTGGCGACAAAACTATGGAATCCTCCCTGGAACCTGTGCAAGTGCTGAGGCCGGCTGCGTCATGCTGGACCTCATCTGGGTTGCTGAGGTACATAAAGCAGTGCTGAGTGTCTGGGCCAGGGCCAGCGTGGGGAGCCAGGGCAGCAGCACCAAGGCCCAGGGCAGGCAGTGGACACAGACAGAAAGGACCTGAGCTGCTATGGCTGTGCCAACCCAGGATCTAACACTTTTAAAAGAGAAAAAAGCAAATAAAAGAAAAAGCAGCTCAAGGTCCGGAGTTTGATTATTTGTACCAAAAAAAAAAAAGAAAAGAAAAGAAAAAGAGCTGTCTTTGATTTCAGACTTCATTCACCTGATTATTAAATCAAATGAGTTCTTTGGCTCTTTATCTGTTAACTGTTTGTCTTACTTACTTTTCTCATTGCTGAAACAAAATATCTGACATCCAGAGGTAAAGAGGAAAGATTTACTGTAGTTCATGGTATGTAGAGGTTTCAGTTCATAGTTGACTGACTCCAAGGCATGACAGAGGGTCATCACCCAGGAGAAACAATTCATGGTGGGCAGAAGGCAGCAAAGAAGCAACAGCACACAGACATAGCAACCTTCTTTCTGTTCCTTGTAGTCTATCCAGACTGCATGTCTTTAGGGCAGGTAGCACTTAAGCCCTTCCCATTAGGAGGAGCAGGCCTTCCCATTATCTACATCCAGAACTATGACAAACAAAATCAGTGGACTAATTTAGTAATCATGCACCCTTGATCCCAGCATCATACACTGTAGATTCAGCCACCCCTGAAAAGCTCCATCTATGACCACATGAGCCTTTTAGAATCATCTAGACACAAGCTGTAACAGTACCTCAGAGTGAATGATAATGATCTTCACTGCTTATTGTAATTTGGGTGCTTTTTTGTTTTTGTCTTTTTGAAACAGGGTCTCACTATGTAATCCAGGCTGGCCTTGAGCTCACTTTGTAGCCCAGTCTGGTCTGGAACTCACAATGATCCTCCTGCCTCAGCCTTCTGAGTGCTGGGATTACAGGCATGTGCCACCACACCCAGCTTAATTTGGGTGTACTTATTCTGTAATCTCTACAATTTCTAGTATCCAAGCATCTTAAAGGCTCAGATATCTTTGCAGGACATATATGAGTTATTGATATACATTTAGTTTCATGAAGCTAGAAACAGAAAAAAGTATATATGTATATGTTTATGTATGGGTATCTTTATGAGTTGTAATCAAAAGTACAGTGAATGCTGCTATTGTGTGCTGTCCAACAGAAAGACAGGCTCATAAAAACATTACAGTGTGTCCTGTTCTGCCCTGTTCGCCATATCTGGCACTTTGTAACTTCTGGCTCTTTCCAAAAGTCAAAATGATAGTTCAACATTTTGTGGTTTTTTATTTTTTTTTTTGAGGGAGTATTTTTTTAAATTAATTTTTTATTAACTTGGAGGGAGTAATATACAACAAAACAGGATGGAATAAAGCCAATTGAGACAGTGTAGTGAAATTGGTACAGAACATCACAGCAGGTCACTGGGACAACAGTAATAGGCACTATCGTATATCTTGTTATCTTCACAATAGTTGTTCTTTCAGTCAGGTATAGCAAAATCAAAAGAAATACACAATATTATAGAACTTACCAAAACAGAGTATTGAATAGAGCAACACAGTTAATCAGGACCAAGCAAAACGGCGATAAAAATATCTGCCTTCAAAGACATAGTCGAAGCAAATTCCCCCCACTCACTGCATTACATATGGTCAACCTCCCAAGAGATGCCAGATCCCTGGATCCCACTTGCTAACGGTGTGTGGGGGGGTGTTATGGTATGTTTAATTCTCAGCCCGAGCCCCTGTAGGCAGCAGGCTGGTTGCTGGTTTGCTCAGTGCCCTAAGTTCCAACATGGAGTGTATCTCAGGAAATGCTGTTGCTTCTTGCTTCTTGCCCAGGGGTGACCATGGCTTAGTTAAACATTTTGAATCAATTCAGGACATCAAGGCAGCCACAATAGTGCAACTAAAGACACTCACAGAAGAGAACTTCCAGAATAGCTTCACGAATATCCCAAGAACGATGGAATAAGTGTGTTTGATGCAAGGGGAATATTCTAAGAGAGATTAATGGCAATGAATCTTTTACTGTAATAAATTTTAAAGTTTAAGCATTTAATGTATTTTCCTGATCGACCTTTGTACAGTCATTGCTGTTTGACCTTGAAGTTGTGACTTCTTAGGTTTTCTGTAAGCCTGTCATTTTGCAGCCTTCATCCACACCCAGACGACAAATAGGTCATGGAGGAGACAAGGGAAGGTGCCAACTTCTTAAAATTATAAAAAAAGTTTAAATTTTCAAAATTTATATTTTTTAATCTAGTGAATTATAAAAATATTTCCCTTTTAGTATCAGGAAAATTGGTCTACTTGGTAGAACTAGTAGTATCCAAGGAAATATAATTTCAGAACTGTTGTTCAAATAAATTCACAAATAACCTCTGCACAACCTAATGCACAATTTGTAGTACTTACAGAAATCCTGTCTTCCTAACAGTGCTGTGGAATGTCTATGGCGACTGTGATAATTATGCCACACTGAAAGGACATAGTGGAGCAGTGATGGAGCTCCATTATAACACAGATGGCAGGTGAGTGTGCTCATAGTGGAATGACTCAATTCTTTTTTTTTTTTTTTTTTACCGGGAATTGAACTCACAATCTCATGCTTGCAGGGCAGGCACTTATGCCACTGAACTAAACCCCAGGCCCCTCAATTCATTTTTCTTAGCATCCTTTTACCTTTCCTCCTTGAGCTTCTTCTCTCAAGAAACCTGTCACAAACTGCTACATTTTGGAGAGTTGCTTTATTCTCATTCTTACTATATCTCCCTGCGATGTGAATATAAGCAATTATAAATACATTGTCACTGTTGCCTAACATTAGTATTCCACACAGATTTGGTTTTTCTGTAAAACATAAAGCAAAACGTAATTTTTAAATGCAGATGTTTTTATTATGCAAGTAATAAAATGCTATTTTGAGAAACCAAAAAAAGCAGAGTAATGAGCCAGGTATGGAGGCACATGCCTACAGTCTCAATAGTCTAAGAGACTGAGGCCACAGGATGGCAGTTTGGAGCCCAGCTTAAGTGACTTAGTGACTGAGCAAAACCCTGCCTCAAAATAAAAGTGGCTGGGGATGTATCTCAGTGCTAAGGCCCTAGGGTGGGTAGGTAGATTGGTTGGTTTTAGAGACATAGTTTTGCTGCATAGTTCAGGCTGGCTGTAAACTCATAGTTGTCTTCTGCCTCAACCTCCCAAGTACTGGAATTACAGACATTTATCACCATACGTAGCTCTCAAGACTGTTCAGTGTTGACCTATTTGTTCAGGTTTCTGTATAATCTTGTCTGCTGTTTTTTTTCTTTAACCTTATTTATCTAACATCTTTGTTATGTCATAGTCTATCAAAATTTTAAAATATCTGTAGATAATACAGAAATTTGGTTATGTGAAATGAACTAATCCCGTTTTTAAGTATCTTGGTGAACATTGATTGTTTTGCTGTGGTTAGGGGGGATATGCAGTGTCTCAATGCGCAGTCCAGACCAGTCTTAAATGCAAGCCTCAGCCTCTATAATGCTGGCATATTTAGGCACTCCCATGCCTAGCTGGTTGTCTTCCTGACATCTAAAATCTTGAGTGTCTCATCAACTGATACATGGTGTTGTATACTTTTTAGGTAAAGCAAGCATTATACCTACCTCTGACTATACCTCTCCCTAATATTCTTGCATAATTATATTAAAAAGCATCATAAAGTTAAGTAGAACTAATCCTTAGAGACAAAATAAAAACTTTGATTTGTAGAGCAAGGATTGAGTTACTCAACTTTTGGGTCCAGAATTAGGGCAGTCTCTCTAAATCTGTGGTAATAGGGAATGATTAAAAATCTCCAAGTCAGGGAATATCTTAGAGTAATGTGGTATCTATCACAAATGAGGAAAAGATTGCGAAAACTCCTGCATTAGATATGAGGACTCAAAAAAGGAAATTTTAAAAAACATCCTAGGGTCTCCTTTAAAATTGGGCCTAAGTCAGGCATGATGCTGCATGCCTATAATTCTAGCACTTGGGAGACTGAGGCAGAAGGCTTACCATGAGCTTGAGGCTAGCCTGCACTGCACTACATAGCAAGACCCTGTCTCAAAACAAACAAACAAACAACTGGGTCTAAACAATTATTAGATTTCTATATGTAGGGTAAGGCATTCTAGCATCATTTTCCATGCTCGCAGAGCACAACCAATAAATGGTCTGGAAGAATTTGGCACATTTTGGCAAGTGGGAAATACAGATGTTATTGTCTTCACTTACTTCTTTTGTGTTTTTTTGTCTTGCCTTCTAGTATGCTCTTCTCCGCATCCACAGATAAAACCGTGGCAGTATGGGATAGTGAAACAGGAGAGAGGGTTAAAAGGCTGAAAGGACATACTTCCTTTGTAAATTCCTGTTATCCAGCCAGGAGGGGGCCCCAGCTTGTTTGCACAGGCAGCGATGATGGTACAGTTAAGGTATGTATGTATTACCAATCTGTGTTGCAGTTTGAGGAGACATAATGTAAACCTTCTCTTCCCTTTCCATCTGTGCTGTACCCTCCCTTGCACAACTTTATTTTGGCATTCAGTTCCCAAAACAGACACTTGAAATATTCTCATTTAAAATAATAGGCATTTTTAGTTACCCTATAGAATCATGTTAGAACGGTAGAATAAATGACTGGAGTAAAATGGATCGTGTGGGTTTGATTTGTTTTGATTTTGGTGCATTTTTCTTGTTGGTTTGTTTTTTGGTTTGGTATTGGCAGTTGAACCCCAGGGACTTCACTCTGAACTACATCCCCCACGCTTTTTTTTATATTGAGACAATGTCTCCCTAAGTTGCCCAGGCTGGACTTGAATTTAATTTTTCTGTTTTAGCTTTCTAGGGTACTGGAGTTACAGACATGTGCCACCTCGTCTGGTTTAGCTGTTAATTTTGTGGTCTTGAGCAATTCACATTCCTGAAACTGCTTTCTGTTTTGTTTGTTTCTTTGCTTTGTTTTTTGAGACAGGTTTTGATATATAGTCCAGGCTGGTCTTGAATTCACTATGTAGACCAGGGCAGCCTCCGTTTTGTGATCCTCCTGCCTCACCCTCCCAAGTGCTGGGATTATAAGCTGTACCACCACATCTGGCCTCAGTTTCCCTCTTTTAAACAGGTGACATAAATGTCTTACAGGGACAACATTGTGAAATTGTTTAAAGTGTCAAATCTGACTTGTTAGAAACCACTAATCACATCCATCTTCCTCATGTCACTAATAAAGAAAACAAGGCCTAGAAATAAGTTAAAGACACACAAGGGCACATTGCTTCATAGTATCAGCCATTACACTGTTTTCTTTGGTACTAATGTTGGATTCTTGGACTATTTTTAATGACTATGTAAGTGGACTTCAAAAGCATACACCTAAGAAACAAGACTAAATTTACCATTGGTGGGGGTGGGGGTGGGGTGGCAGTGCTGAAGATTGAATCCAGAGCTAGACAAATGTTCTACCACTCAGCTGTACCCCTAGCCCTGCTTGCTTGCTTTATTGTGTGCCTAAATAATTTATGTGCTTAAATACTTTATTCCAAGCAGTTTCACTCCAAAAATTAAAGATTAAGTATTAGTCACCAAGAGAGCACATGTATAAACAAAGTACATTCTGCTTTAGGGAAGGGATGGGTGTTGAGACAAGATCTCACTGTGTAGTACAGGCTTCCCATAACTCCCTCTGTAGCCCAGGCTGGCCTTGAACTTATGGTAACTCTCCTGTCTGGGTTTCCCAAGTGCTAGATTTACAGGCCTAAACCACCATGTCTGACTAAGTACATCTGACTGAACTAGACTTGTTAATTACACCCCACTGCACCACTGGTACTGGGAATTATCTTCAGCACATTTGCATTGTGCTGCATCCCTGGGCTTCTCACTCCACGTCTCCCCGTACCACTACCCACCTCCATCATCTCTAGGTACTAGGGATCAAAACCAGCGGCTCTCTACCACTGAGCTACATCTGGTCCTGTTTGTTTATTTATCTTTTGTTTGGGGGGGGTGTTTTGTTTTGTTTTGTTTTGCTTTGCTTTGTTGGTACCTGGGATCAAACTCACAACCTTGCGCTTGCCAGGCAGGCGCTTAAGCCACTGAGCTAAATCCCCAGCCCCGTTTGTTTATTTTTTGTTATTGTTGTTTTGTTTTTTGCTTTATTAGTTTTGTCTGTTTGAGACTGAGTCTCGGCTATGCATTTCAGGCTGATCTCAAGCTCACTTTGTAGCACTGGCTAGTCTCAAACTTGGAATGATCCTCCTGCCTGCTAAGTGCTGGGATTACAGACATGCACCACAATACCTGGCTCCACACTCCTTTTTATTTTTTGTTTCCATGTGGTCTTACTGAGTTTCCTGGGTGGGATTCAAACCTTTAGTCCTCTTGCCTTAGCTTCTATTAGTGCTGGGATACTAGGTATATACTACCATGCTTATCTTTTGCTTTTTAAATGATTGTTAAAAATAAAGGTAGTGATATTGACACTGAATATCTACTGTGCTATGTTTTTCTGCTGAATGATATTTTGTATTTGTGCATGATCACTTAGGATCCACTTGATGCTTGCCTGAGAGGGGAATCTCTGGTTTAGGACTGATTTCTAAGCCCAGGACCCTAATTTAAGTGTACTGTATTTGGAGACTTCACAGATATTTGCTGATTGGCATTTCAAAGGCAGTAAATAAGAAATTGGGCATTGAGCTGGGCGTGGTGGTTCACGCTGAGGTTGGAGGATGTTGTGAGTTCAAGACCAGTCTGGGCTACAAAGTGAGCTCAAGGCCAGCCTGAACTGCATAGCAAGATCATGTCTCAAAAAAACAAAAGAAAAGAAAGAAAGAGACTGGGAATGGTAGCGCATGCCTCTAAACCTACCATTCTGGGACACTGAAGCCAAAGGATTGCAAATTCAAGCCCTGGGCAATTTAGCAATTTAGTGAGACCCCAACATTTTAAAAAATTTTAAAGGAAGCTAGAGCCAGCCATGGTGGTGCATACCTGTAATTCCAGCACTTGGGAGGCTGAGGCAAGAGGATCACCATAAGTTCAAGGCCAGCCTGAGTTCCATAGCAAGACCCTATCTCAAAGGAGTGGAGTGGAGTTAGAGATGTAGCTCATTTCAGAGGCGTTTGGTTCAATCTCTGCTACCAAAATGATAGTGAATGAATGCAATAAGAGGTGGTATAGCTGGCACTCTAACACTGATCTACATCATCAGCCTGTTCAAAGGCAATAAGAGACAGAGAAGTGTTCTAATCAGTTTTGTTAATGAACATTATTGAGCCTGGCAAGCGCGAGGTCGTGAGTTCGATCCCTGGTACAAAAAAAAAAAAAAAAGAACATTATTAAGAGCCCATTCTGATAAACTCTAGGAACTTATTTGTCGCCTTTCCCTTTCCTGTTCACTTTTTTCTCTTTGTCCTTATGTCTCTAGTTTTCCTTTTTATGACTAGGAACAGTTTATGTCCTATCTTTCTTCTCTTCTCCTTTAATTAATAATTGTTTTAATGTTATTCAAGGTAATTTTTTTCATATTACACAATATGTCATGTCACCTAAAGATGACTGCTGTTTAAGTGGTTTTGAATTTCAAAATATTATATTTACAGCATTGTCTAGAACTTTTGTAATTGTTTCTCAAGTTGGAATACTTTGTTATTTTCTCATATTAGGTTTGTAAGTGTAGGACTTGAATAATTTCATTTTATCTGGGTAGGAAGAAAAGTCATTGCTTTTCACTTGTCAGAGTTCTTCACATAAAGCAAAGGCTTCCAGGATATTTGTATTTTTGGTCTAGAGATGATGGCCTGGGTATGATCTGTACCAGTTTTCAAATTTTTTTTCCCCCTGCTGGGAATCAAACCCAGTGTCTTACACATACTAAGAATGCAATCTACCACTAAATTATACCTCCAGTCCACTCTTTAAAGGTGCTTAGTTTTCCAATAAAAAAAACTAAGTTGGGGCTGGGAGTGTACTTCAGTGGTTCAATCCTCATTACCTGGGTTCAATCCTCTTTACCAGGAAAAAGTAAAAGTGTGTGTGTGTGTGTGTGTGTGTGTGTGTGTGTCTGCATACTAAAGTCATTGCATAGGCCAAAAAAAGGAATTTGCTTGGGTTAGAGGTAGGAATGAGCCACCTGAGCCAGGGTGGCTCAGAGTGGTATGTTGGGAAGGGGGAATTCCAAACAATACAGGGTGAGAACAGCCCAGTTTGGGAAATTTGTGAGGGAGAGGAGCAGAACAGCACTGACATTTGGTATCCTAGTGGGGTAAAAGGGTCATCCACACAGTGGGAGCAGGAGTATATAGGTGTCAAAAGTCTGAGACTGAGGGGCTGGCGATTTAGCTGTGCGGCATAAATACCTGGCTGGCAAGCGCAAGGTCATGAGTTCAATCCGTGGTCCCCACCTCCCCCTAAAAGAGTCTGAGACTGAACAGAATGAGGGTGGCATCCCTGGAAAGGGGAACCAAAACTAAGTGATGAGCATGACCCAAGTTGAGTAAGGAGGGGACCTAATGCAGGATCAGCCCAGAGTGGGAATCAGTTCAAGCAACAAAAGGAAGACCCACATGCAGATAACGGGTTGAAGAGAATATAGGAAATTAGTTATATTTTGAGGGAGCTTGATCAAATATGTATCACAAGAGGCAGATGTCTGTCAAGTGATGTTAAAAAAAAGGCGTAAAACTAAAATGAATCTTGTGTTGAATTTGAATTAGAAGATTCACGGTGAACTTGATACTCAGTATATAAACAGGTATAGGGAAAAGTAGATGTAAATGTGTGTGCATAGGCATGTGTGTGCCTGTGAATACATATATTGCCTAACTGTCCACTGAGAAGACAGGAACAGCAGCATCTCAGTAAAGGTGAATATACCTATTCACCAGGTCTCGGTCTTTAAATACCATTTCCAATAAATGGAACCAAGGCTTTTATTTTAGGACTGGGGCAGGCAGGGAAGTACTTTATGGTAAGCCTAGAGTGGTGGTGAGCCTGTGACACAAGCGCTGCAGCAGGCAGGTGGTTGGAAGCTCTAACCTTTTTTTTTTTCCTGATACCAGGGATTGAACTCATGACTTCATGCTTACTAGGCATAAGCTTTTCTCAAAGGAGAAAAGACTCATAGCACAGATACGGAAACGTTCAGGTGCAATGACACATTGAGTCAGCACTTACTCTCAAATGATTTTAGAAAAAACATGATCGTTTTACATCCAACCTTCCTGTAAGTCTGTGGAGTTTTTTTTGTTTGTTTTTGAAGCAAGGTCTTGCTGCATAGTTCAGGCTGGCCTTGAACTCACTATGTAGCACAGACTGTCCTCAAACTTATGGCAGTCCTCCTGCCTCAGCCTCCTGAGTGCTGAGATTGCAGATTTGTGCCACCATATCCAGAAACTTTTAATTTTAGTTATGTTTATGGTACTTGGGATTGAATCTATAGCTGGAAACTGCTAAGCAAGCAAATTCGAGGCCAATTTGAACTATGTTAGTGAGGCCCTGTCTCAAAACAACCCCCTACCCCCAAAAAAGGTGATATCTAGGGGGAAATTTGTAAAAAAAAAAAAAAATTTTTTTTTGTACCAGGGATTGAACTCCCTGGCAACCTTGCACTTGCCAGACAGGCACTTATGCCACTGAGCTAAATCCCCGGCCCAATTGTAAATTACTTTAACCAAACTTGTAAGTGACTACCACACTATAGTATGAAGACACAAATAGAAAACAGCTATTGAGTTAAGAATTGTAGTGAGGCTTATATCAGCTAGGAACTGCCTTTCATCCTGAACTATGACAATGGCAAAGAGAGGAAATCTTGCCTTAGATCTTGCTACTCAAACTCTGCTTGTGACCACAGGATTGAATTTAAACTCATTAAACCTTTTCTAAGATTCCTATGATTGGGTCCTTTTTCATGACAGTCCTTGAGAACTTGAAACATAATTACCCTATAGTCTTTCCTTGTTGAATGAAAAACATTTCATTATTCATCTTCTCAAACCTCAGTCATTTATTAAACGATGTCTGAGCCCACTGTATTTTTTATTTATTTTTTTCTTTTTGAGACAGGGTCTCACTACGCAATTTGGGCTGGCCTTGAGCTCACTGTATTCCAGGCTGGTCTCAAACTCACAATGATCCTCATGCCTCAGCCTCCTGAGTGCTGGGATTACAGGTATGCACCACCACGCCTGGCTCTTGAGCCCACTTTATAGTACCCGAAATGTACTGTTGTAGTTTTAGTTCTACTAAAAATGTAGAGCTGTAAGGTATGTTGATTTTGTTTTGCCTTAATGAAGTACAACTAAATTACTTACCTATAGTTGAGTGTTGTACTTAATCATCTTTTTTCCTCTTCTATCATTTATGCATCAGGTAGCCTTTTAAAATGGTGTCTGAGGCCAGGGATTCAGCTCAGCGGCACAAGTGCTTGCCTGGCAAGTGCAAAGTTATGAGTTCAATCCCCAGAACAAAAAATAAAAATGATGGCTGTATGTGGTTTGGGGATGTAGCTCAGTGGTAGAGCACTTGCTTAGCTTAAACAGGACCCTGCAGATCCCCAGCACCACAAAAAAGTGCATGCGTGTGTGTGTTTACATATGCATATATTAGTAACTAAAAATTAGCACATACACCTTTAATACTCAGTTTGATGCGATGATGTAATTGAAACTGATAATATTAAGTTCTGATCTTTATTTTGCTGCTGCTTTGCTGATGTTCATCAAGAATGTTCCCTACTTTTTGTCTTTATGGCTTGACTTTTTCTGGACCTTTCATAAAAATAAAATCACCAGGTGTGGTGGCGTACACCTGTAATCCCAGCATGTGGGAGGCTGAGGCAGGAGGATGTCTGAGTTAAAGGCCAGCCTGGGCTATGTAATGGGTTTAAGACAAATCTGAACTACACAGCAAGACCCTGTCTCAAAAAAATCAAAATAAAAGTAAAAATAAAATCATACCATATGTAGCCCTTTGTGACTGGCTTTTACTTTTTATGGCTAAATATTCTGTTTTACAGATGTATATATCACACATCAGTTGATGGATCTTTGTATCATTTTCACTCTTTTTAGGATGTTCTCAAACTTCCGAACTCAGGTGGTCCTCCTACCCCACCCTCCCAAGTGCTGTGATTACAGGCATGTGACAGAGCACCCAGATATTTATTTCTACTTTTTAAACTTATGAATACTGCTGCTGTGAACATTAAGGAACAAATTCTGGGCTGAACACCTGTTTTCATTTTTTGGAATGTATATTATCGCTTAGGAGAAATGTTTATTCAAGTTCTTTACCTATTTAGTAATTAAGCTGTTCGTATTTTTAGTATGAGTTGAAAAGACTGGATACCAAACCTTTATCAGTGTGTGATTTTGCAAATATTTTTACCAGTTCTGTTACTAAAAATTTTATTTTCTAATTATTACCTTTTGATGTATAAAAATTTTCCGTTTTCACAAAGTTCAAATTATCCATTTTTTCTTTTTGTCACCTGTGCTTTTGATGTATTATCTAAAAACCCATTGCCAGATCCAAGGTCATAAAGACCAGCTTGGTTTCTTTTAAGAATTCTTTTATTTTTTAAGAATTTAAAAAATTCTTTGCTTCTGATTGATGTGTTCCAAAATTTTGTTTTAGGTTTTTTTTTTTTTTCTTTTTCTCCTTGAAATAAAATGGATTTGGAGAAAATAAAGAAAATATATCTGGCTCCAATAAATAAATAAATTTAAAAAATTTTTTACTATACATGTTCGCAGCACATAACAATTGCATTCACTATGGGAGTTAGTTCATGGACATGTCTTTTTTTTTTTTTTTTTTTTTGACATAACACATCTTAATGTTTTTTATTTCCATTCTTTTCCCTCCCTGTTCCCTCTATTTCATGGTACCTTTCACCTTTGTGAAGATCTAGCTTCTCAAATAATTAAACAGAGTAACTACTTAGACCTAAGAGCAATTCCACTCTTAGGGTCTCTGTCCAAGAAAACATGTAATTCACATAGAAAGTTAACATATGCTTTTGCTGGCTTGGTGGTGGCACATGCCTATAATCCCAGCACTTGGGAGGCTGAAGCAGGAGGATTACTTCAAGGTCGAGGCCAGCCTGGAGTACATAGTGGGCTCAAGGCCAACCTGAACTCCGTAGTGACACCTGGTCTCAAAAAAACAAAAAAGAAAGTTGCACATGTTTTTAGCATCATTGTTCCTTTTACCCAAAATCTGGGAACAACCCAAACATTCATCAATGGTGGGTAAACAAATAGTGATATAATATTCATCCCTTCTCTCCCCTATACTGAGTTTTTATAGTTTTATCTCTTACATTTAAGTTTTTGGCCCATGTTGTTGATTTTCTGTCATGTAAAGCAGATAAAAAAGTTTTTTTTTTAATTGATACTGGGGTTGAACCCAGGGCCTTGCACATGCTAGGCCCATCTCCAACCTAGCTTCATTTTTATTGGGGGTGGCAAGTGCTAGAGATAGAACTGCAGCCTTTGCACTGGACTACACCACTACCCCGTTTGAAATTTTTTTATTTTGAGAACACAGTCTTGCTGAGTTGCCCAAGCTGGGCTCACACCTGTAAATTCTGCATCAAGTCTCCCTTAGTGCTGAGTACAGCCATGTAGCACCATGCCTGGCTCTTAGCTTCATTCTTTTGTTGTGGTTATCTAGTTGTCCCAGCATTCATTTGTTAAAAAGACTTTATTTGCATACCTCATAATATTTTTTGAAAAGTAGACATTTACCAAGAGTTTTTTTGTTTTTTTAAATTTCTTTTCCCTGATTTATTTTTTTTTGAAACAGAGTTTAACTGTATTGCATAGGCTGAATTTGAACTCCTGGTTACCTCCTGAGTAACTGGAACTACAAAGGTACTCCACTGTACCCAGTTTTATTTGATGACTTTTTGAGCTAATTTTATAAATTCTGTCTTTATTATCCTGTTTTGCTACTGAAATCTTGTTCTTCTAGTTTTGTAGTCAGCTGTAGCAGTCACTGTGATTGGCTCTGTATTAGACCTTTTTGCCTTTAAATCAGGCAAATTGTGATTCTTTGGAGCTTATGCAAACCCTGAAAGTCAACCAGAGGTGAGAGCTTAGGGCCTCTTAAGCCCACAAGTGGCCTTGTAGCTCCTCTGGACTATGTCAGAGCTTTTCAGAGCACGTATTTCCCAAAAATACTACAAAGATCTCTTACTAGATCTCTAGAGTGGTCTTTTGTTTCTTAGGGTTTTCTCCTTCGTTTAATTTCTTTAATTCTCATAAAGTTGATTCTGATTTTTTTTGTGTTTGTCAGTTAGCTCACTTCCTTTGTGGAGATACAAGCTTTTTGACATTTCCTGTTATCATTTTCAATGATTTTCCCATTTTTAAAAAACATATGTTATAACTATTAATAACTAGGATCTAAAGTTTGAAAAACAGTGGTCTAGTGTTTGTTGATTTTTGTTTATCCTAAGAATACATGAAGTAAGCAGATAAACTATTTCCGTTTGAGGGCATGTTGAATATCTGTGTTTATTCAGACATTATTGGTTTTTATTGTGTGTATTTGGGTTTTTGTTTTGTTTCAAAGACAGTATCTAAATTGCCAGGCTGGCCTCTTGTCTTAACCTCCCAAGTGGTGGGATTATAGATACATACCACCATGCCTGGCTTTTTTTGTTGTTGTTTTTCTGAAGACAGAGTCTCAGTCAGGCATACACCTGTGGTAATTCCAGCGCTTGGGAGGCTAAGGCAGGAAGATTGCCATGAGTTCAATATAGAGGCCAGCCTGAACTACATACTGATAAGTACATGTGTCCAGAAAAAAGGAAAAAAAAGACAGGGTCCTCAAAGTCCTGAACTCAAGCAGTCTTCCTGCCTCTACATCCTGAGTAGCTGGGAATAAATACATGTGTTATTTATTCATACTTCAACAAAGGAGTTCAAGGAAAGCACAATAGCATAAAGCTGTAGTTCCACCTACTTAGGAGGCTAAGGCAGGAGAAACCCAGAAATCTGAAAATACAATTAAAGTGATAAGCTTTCAAATACATTTGGCAAAATTACGATCTTTTTCACCATGTATTACTAAGATATCCAGTAACATTTCTATATGAATATATTCTGAATATATCCCTATTAGAGATATACAGAGTCCTTGAATTCAGAAGTACACTATGTGATTGTTTCTTGTAGTATTGGTAACTAATAGACTACCTGTGCTTTTTTTTCAGCTTTGGGACATCCGGAAGAAAGCAGCCATCCAGACATTTCAAAACACATACCAGGTGTTAGCTGTGACCTTTAATGACACAAGTGATCAGATTATCTCTGGTGGAATAGACAACGATATCAAGGTACGTCTGCTGTATATGCTATAGTTGCCTTTCACCTGTACAAAGTCACTGAAGCAAATCTTTGCAAACTTCTCTAAGATTGTGGTGGCTTGGCACTTAATACCATCTGAAAGTACTAACTTGAAAATTTTCTTTTCTGTTATCTTCATTGACTGCCTAAATCAAAGGTTACGTGGTAGCTCATACAAATGCCATCAAAGACCAGGCAGTTAATATGAAGTGTGAATTCCTTGGGTAAGGTACTCTGTTGAAAACAGTCTGTTTCATTCCCTACTTAAAGACACTTTTTTAAAAAAAATTTTATTTAAAGAGAGGGAAAAAAACCCCAACAAAACAAAACAGAAAGAAGGGTAGGCAACAATACAGAATTCCAAAGGAAAAAAAAAGAAAAGAACCACAAAAAAAAACATGAAGAAATCACTACTTGATAAATTACATACTGACATCTTGGAAATAGTTGTTCAAGTTACAAAATTAAAGCATACAAAGTAGACATTGAAACAATGAGACTGTTAACAGTTCTGCTCAATAATCTAACAAAAACAGTAATATGGTTATCTTACACACTTAACCATATGTGCAGTTATATCCTTTACAGCACTTTCTTTTCCTTTCTGTTTTACAACAGCAGTTAACATTTTGGGTTTTATTACTCCTACATTTCTTAATAATTTTTACACTAGAGACACAATGTGATATTTATAAATATGATTCTTATTTATTTCACTAATGAGGATAGTCTCAAGTTGTCTGCATTTCCCTATGAAGGCCTCAAGATCATCCTTTTTTATAGATGGGTAATATTCCGTTGTATAAAAATGCCACATCTTTTTCATCCACTCTGTGGTTGATGGGCATCTTGGTTGTTTCCAAGATTTAGCTATTACAAATTGTGCTGCTATAAACATGGGTGCACATATATCACTGTGATATGACCGTTTCAATTTTTCTGGGAAAATACCCAGGAGGGGAATAGCTGGGTTGAATGGAGCTTCCAATCCTAGTCTTCTGAGAATTCTCCATATTGATTTTCGTAGTGGTTGCACCCATCTACACTCCCACCAACAGCGGAGCAGTATTCCTTTTTCCCCCGCAGCTTCACCAACATTTGTTATCAGTTGATTTCTTGATGGCAGCTATTCTTTCTGGTGTGAGATAATATCTCAGTGTTGTTTTAATTTGCATTTCTCAAATGACCAGTGATGGTGAACATTTCTTCATGTATTTATTTACCATTTGTATATCTTCACCTGAGATCTGTGTGTTGATCTCAGATGCCCATTTTTGGAGAGGGTCTATCTTTTTTTTTTTTAACTGTCTTGGTCTGATGAGATAGCGTTAAGTCCTTTTGTGATTCTCTACCTTCATCTACCAAGGTATTCTTGATACCAAAGAAGTTTTGTAAACTTTTCTAAGAGTAAGAGTTAACTGGCCCTGAAGCAAGGCTAGCAGATTGCTGTAGCTGCTGGTTTCAAACAGGAACCTAAAGACTGCTGGTGGCAGTCTTACTATGTAAACCAGGTTGGCCTTGAACTTCTTTCTGTGTTCTGTTGGCCATTTCAGAACTTTGGAAATGTAATGGTCAATTCATCAGAAAGAAATAGCAGGTAAGTATGGTGGACTTTAGGGGCCCTGCAGGGGAGAGACCCTGGCGCCTCGGGACCTACACCATGCGGTTGACTTGGGGAGCCGGGAGAACAAGGAACTCCTCCCCTCTCTGGTGGGTGGCTGTGATCCTGCTGGCGTGCGGGCTGAGAATCAAACATCTCATGTCATCCTGTCCCCTGTCCCATGTGTCCCCCCACCCCGCCTTAACAAGTGGGAGCCAGTGAACTACACATCTTGTGAAAAGATTGGCTATGTTATTTAGTATGAGCTCTCGATATGCAAAGATAAAGACAACCATTTGGAAGAAAACGAGACAATATGACAGATAGTGAAGATCTCTGGTTGTCTAGCTTTGAAATTATGCTTTCTTATGTCCCGTTCTGTTCTGTTGTGTTGTGTTTAACTTTATCCCCTTTAAAATAAAATTTTTTAAAAAATTTTTTAAAAAAGAATAAGAATTAATAATGATAATAATGATAATGAGGAAGAAACCGGTAGACCTTGAGGCAGTACATGTTAAGTGTAGTTTTTTTCCTTTTTTTTTTTTTTTTTTTTTTGTGGCAGTCTTACTATGTAATCCAGGTTGGCCTTGAACTTATGTAGCCCAGGCTGCCTCAGACTCACAATAATCCTCCTACTTCAGCCTTCCTGATACTGGGATTACAGGTGTGTGCTACCATGCACGACTGGATAGTCCCTTTAAGTGGAAGAATTTCAGCCCTTTAGGGCTGGGGATTTAACTTAGTGGTATAAGCGCCTGTCTGGCAAGCACAAGGTCATGAGTTAGATCCCCGGTACCCAAAAAAAAAAAAAAAAAGATTTTCAGCCCTTCTGTCCTGTGTACTGTATGCTATCAGTTTTCCCAGATCTTATTTTCACCTCTGCTTTTCACTTTCTTCTCATCAGCATGTCATGCCTAGGTCTTTTTTTAGGGGAACCAAAGGGATCATCCTACCTCTACCTTCTCCCTTACTGTTTTCCTTTGGGTCTTCCCCTTCATAGCCAGGCTTCTTTAAAAAAGTAACAGTGGTAAGGATGATCCTATTATCATCTAATGCTTACATAGCACTTAACATTATGTTGTCATCCTAACAGCTTTAATTCATTTAAGCTTCACGATAATCTTATGAAATAAATGCTGTTAATGCCATTTTACAGAAGAAGAAATATAGTAAGAGCTAGGTGTGATGATACATGCCTACAAGCCCAGTGCTCTGGGAGACTGAGGTAAGAAAATCACCGCTGACAGTCCAGCCTCTGCTTCCATTGTTCCATGGGTGTTACTTTCTTTCAAGGTCATCCATGATCTCCTGTTGCTAAATCCAATGGTTCCTTTTAGTGTTTTTTTTTTTTTTCTTTTAACATAACTATCTTATACTGTAGATGTTGCTGAGCTACATCTTCAGCCCAACATCATCGTTTTTTATTACTGCAATGCCCAGTAATTTAAGCTTGGCATGGTGGCATATGCCTGTAATCCACTGCTTGGAAAGGCTGAGGCAAGCGGATGACAAGTTTGAGCCCATCTTAGGCAACTTGATGACCTAGCAAGACTTTGTGCCAAAATTTAAGGGATAACGGTAGCTCAGTGGGAGACTTCAGGAAGATGGCAGAACGCTAAGTAGCAGAGTAAACAGCCTCTCTGAGAGAAACAGTCCAGATGCTGAAATATAACATCGTGGGAAAGACAGGAAGGAAGGAAGTGGGTCCCCTAAACCCAGGAAGAACCGTATCAGGAAATTGAAGCCCACAGAGAGACTTTTAAAAAAGAAAAACTTAAGAAGGTGGTAGCTGGTGGCGCTTTCACCCTGAGCCAGAACCACCATGCGAGAAAAGCTGCTGAAACCTAGAGATGCATGGTCACAGTGAAAGTGTTGGCTGGCAAGCCTGAAGGCCTCTGCTGGGAGATGCAGTGGTGAAGGGGAGTTGCACACTGCAGAACTGCACTGGCTGGCTATGAGTGTCATGGACTCAGTCCTCCCGTGGGGGCCATTTTTGAGTCGGGCAAGATAAGCCCAGAGCCAGAACTGCAGCTGGTTTTTTTCAGGACTCCTAGCTTGGAGCAGACTGATGAAAATTGCTTGGACTAAGTTCTGCCCGTGTGCACATTCCAACAGCCATCTTTGAGGTTTCCCTGAAGCTATCCCCAAGCAGCTCCACCCCCACCGACACCCTCACCCCCCCCTTTACATGGTGAGGGCTCCCTGCTGTTAACCAGCCTGCCCCTCCCCTGCTTGCACTCCAGCAGCCACTGGTAGCCCTACACCAGCACGCCCAATGGTCACTATCAAATATCCATAGCCAGCACAGGCTAGAAAAAGTAAACAGTCTCCCTTCAGAGAAATTGTAGCCAACACAGGAAGTGCCAGGGACCCCACTACCCTCTTGCTGGGAAGAAACCAGGAACATAACAAGAGGAAGAAGCAAAAGGCAGTCTCTGGCCTCCAACCCAAGGAGTACTGATCCAGGAGATGTAAACATGGAAGAGATGGGGAGTGGCACACCTCAAGTTTCTGAAGCAGCAGCAACTGAAATAAAAGAACAGCTTCAATAGGCTATAAAAGAACTTAGAACAGAAATACTATCTCATGTAAAAGAAGAAATGAGAAACATAATAAAAGAATTGCTAAGCACCTCTAAAGAAGACACAGATGGAAAAATAGAGCATAGAAAAATGAGGGAAACCTTCAATGAAGAACATAAAAAAGATTTAGAATATGTGAAACAGATTCAAAGAGATTACCAGGAAATTAAAAACTCCATTGAAAGCTGGCAAAACTGCTTGAAAGAAACTAAAGATAGACTTATCAAACCTTGAAGACAGATTTGCAGCTTGTGATGGTGAAAGGAAAGATCTCTTAAAAATAACAAGGAAACAGGAAGTAACAATACAAGGGCTACAAGATGACAAGAAGTATAACTTAAGAATAAAAACATGAATGAAAAAGCAGGGATAACCACAAATAAAATACAAAGGCTATTTACAAAAATAATTAAAACTTCCTAAGTCCAGGAAGGAAATGATAGTCAGATAAGTGAGGCATACAGAACTCCAGCCAGCTATAACCAAAATAAATCTATACTCAGACATATAATAATCAAGATCCCAGAAATTCAACGTAAGAACAGAATGTTAAAAGCTGTCAGAGAAAAGAAACAGATCATCTACAAAGGTAAACCCATCAGAATCATGACAGACTTCTCAACATAAACAATCAAATCAAGAAGAGCTTGGAGTGAAGTATTCCAAGTCCTAAAAGAAAATAACCTCCAACCCAGATTGATGTACCCTGCAAAGCTGTCTTTCAAAATTGATGGAGAAATAAGATACTTCCCTGACAAAGAACAACTGAAGGAATTGATAACCACCAAACCAACCCTACAAAAAATACTAAAGTACATTCTAGAGAGAGAAAAAAAGACCATGGTTTCAGGAACAGCGGCAGAGGGGGCTCACTGAATGGGGCAGACAGTGGAATGAAGGGGAAAAGTAGGCAGTCAGTGGCAGAAAAATAGCATGGCAGAGATGAGGCAGAGAAGGTTGGCCATAATCACTAATATAGAGGGCCTCAGTTCACCAATAAAAAGAAACACACGCAGAGTGGATCAGGAGATAGGGTCCAACAATATGCTTTATATAAGAAATACATTTAACCCGAAAAGGGGTATATAGATTGAAAGTCAAAGACAAGAAAACAATGCTGTATGTGACAGGGAACCAGAAAAAAGTAGGGGTAGCTTACCCATCAGCTGCCAATTGGTTAGAAAGCCATGACACTTTTATACAATGGAAAACTACTCAACTATAAGAAAGTTAACCTTGAGGTGCTTGAAGGTAAATGAATACAACTTGAAATCATGCTCAGGGGTAAAAAGGTTCAGTCACGTAGGTGAATAGTGGGTTGCCTCCTTAATATAAAAACTAAAGGAGTTAGTGACATCCAAAATGTATAATACATCCTGTGAAAGTGAAAGGGGAGGAATTGTCTAAAAAGGAAAGGCAGTGGCCATTGTTAATCTGTTATCATGATTTGAAACCCATGTTGTTTCATTGTTCTGTTTAGTTTGGTTTTATTCTGTTTCAGTTTATCTACTTGTATTAGATTTGATGGCATGGACAGCCATTCCTAAGACAGCAGGATATATTACGGTAACCATTTTTCATTTCCTGTTAGCTTGATTTGAAACCCTGTATTACTTTCATTGTTTTGTTTTGACTGATTTTATTCTATTCTGTTTTGTTTGATAGTATCAAGTCTGATGGTATAGGCAACTACTTTGAAGACAATAAGATGCACCACGATACCCATTGTAGTTTGACTATTATCTTCTTTTGAAGTCCTATAATGTCTCCATTGTTTTGTTTTTGGTGGTTTCATTCTGTACTGTTTTGTTCAATTTTATTATGGTTGATGATATAGGCAATTGTTTTGAAGATAACAAGAGGTATTGTGGTAGCCATTATTGATCTCCTTGTATTTTGTTTTTAAATCATGTACCATGTTCATCCTTTTGTTTTGATTGACTATTTTGTTTTGTCTCATTTGGCAAGTAACAACCAAATTGCTGAATATTTAGGTTGTTTCCTATGTATTAGGATCACAAATTATACTACTGTGGGCATATTTGCGTGCAACTTTCCTATACTTGTTTCTTTAAACTACATTTTCAGTAAATGTAGTTTACTGAATGTAAAATGTAAAAAGTAATCAAAATATATCATATACAGGTACAAATTCCCTATGATGAATGTAATCATTACATATGTCTGAAATGCATCCAGAAACTTAATTTTTAAAAAAGTGTCAGATGTTGGGATAGCTCAATGGTAGAGCAGTTCCCTAGCATCTATTAGACCCTAGATTTGAGTGCCAACACTATTTTAAAAAATAAGTTAATGAATATAAGGATGCTTCAGATTTTGGATTATTTTTTAGCAGCAGCAGTTAATAGAATATTTCAAATCAGATTGCTATAGTTATTTGTCTCCATTTTTGCACATGTATAAGTTAGAGATACGCTGGACAGATATGAGAGCCTATTAGAATTTAGTCTTTTCCTATCTAAAAATAGCTTGTTAAGGGCTGAGGATTTAGCTCAGCAGCATAAGCACCTGTCTGGCAAGCGCAAGGTCTCGAGTTTGATCTCCAGTACCAAAAAAAAAAAAGCTTGTTGTTACATGCTTAGGGCCGAGTAACTGCCCCTCAGCCCAGTAGCATTTCTAATGATCTCAGGCCTTACACCTTTCTTTAAGCATGTAAAAGAGAGGTTCCTTCTCAGCCATAAGCAGACTCAGGGGATGTCAAACCTGAATGAGACCTTAAATGCTTGGTCCATTCCTCCTCTTATCTTATGGTTGACTAAGCTGAGGCCCTAAAAGGTTAAGTGATATAACCAAGAGCACATTGTCAACCAGAGGTATAATCAAGATCAGAGCACTGTCTCCAGAGCCTGATGATCTCTCCATTATTACTTGTTGCTTTTAGTCAATAAACAGGTAACTTTGAAGTACCTGGGCCCTCTTCTGTCCTCTTTTTTTTTTTTTTTTTTTTCCTTTGTTGTTGTTTGGTACTGGGACTCAAACTCAGGACCTTGCGCTTGCCAAGCAGGTACTGTGTCACTAAGCTATATGCTCAGGCTCCATACTCACCAGTTTTGAGCACTTGCTTGACAAATCATGATACTCCCTCCCCACATTAAGAGACGTTCCTCAAAGAGCCTGGTTCTTGGTCTGGAAGTGTAGCACGGCAGTGGAGCACTTGTTTAGCATGCACAAGGCCTGGTTCGGTCCTCAGCACCAAAATATGAATAAAAACCTGGTTCTTGTTTGCTTCTCTGATAGCACTGCCTGTTTTTCAAAAAGAAAGAACAAATAGGGAATGGGAGCCCCATTTGTGAGCATATATGCTGTTCCTGCCAGTTTCTGGGGACTTTCTTTCTGGTGTTAGAGTTGAGAAATCAGAGGAAAATGAAAAAAGAAAATGTGTTCCTGCTTGAGGGTTTGAAGGTCTGGCTGGTAAGCCTTTGGTATTTTGTATAATCCTGAGCTCTAGGTAGGATGCGAGTTTAGTTGATAGGTAGTTTTTGTTCCTTTGTTTTGTTTTGTTTTGTTTTGTTTTGTTACTGGGAATCAAACTTAGGACCTCATGCTTGCCACGTAGGTACTTACACCACTGAGCTAAACCCCTGGCCCCTTTTGTTCTGTTTTTAATAGTGGTAAAAGGGATAAAATAGATGCTTTTGGTTTCCGACTCTATGGTCTCATCTCTTCATTTGTCTAGGCCAGAAAAATCTTTCCAGAGTGCAAATCTACCCAGCTCTAAATCCTTCTGTGACTTCATAGTTAGAGGTACAGTCCAAGGCAGGCACGTGAAACCTGTGTGCATGGCCTCCATATACCTTGCAAGCATCATCTGCTGCCCTCTCTGTGCCTGAGTCCCTACGATTTAGTAATTTTGTTGTGTTGTGCTTTCATACATCACCTTTGCCTAGAAACCCTGTTTTACTTTGTCTAAGTAAAAGTCTCCTCCTTCCCTACTTCCTGCAGGTATTTTATTCTCTGATAATGCTTCCCTGTCACTCATCCCTGTTTCACAGGAGAGTAAACCCAGCCTTCGCTGCTGACCCTAGTCTAGGCTTCTTAATACTTGTTTACATGCGTTTTCCTTGCTAGACTGAATGCTCCTTGATAGCTGGAACTCTTTATCTTTTTTAAATCTTCAGCAGTGCCTGCCACTAACCAAGTACCCAAACATTTGCAAAACAATTTGCTTAAATCAGTGTTGCAGTCACTTGTTCTATGGCAGATCCCAGGTACTCTTTGGCCCTGCACAAATAAGGAATGCAGACCTCTAGGAGAAAGGTCTGGAAATAGCACACAAGTGCTGAGATTGGTGGCAGAGTACATTCTGTCCTACTTGTTACTAAGCTAAAGATTTCAATAGTGTGCCTTCTCTGAAGAAAAAGGACAAAAGCTTGAACAAAGTGTCAGCTATCTCAGGCTCTCCTGATTGGTGAGGCAACAAACATCCTAACTCCCTCACAACCGCCAAAAAATGATCATATTTAGTGTGTTGAGCTCCATATGTGAATGGGTTATTAATGGAGAAAGTGGAGTTGTCTGTCTGCCTAATGTATGGTTCTGCCATGTGGTAGGTACCTAACATTTTTGGGTAATGGAAAGTACCTTTCTTTAGGAGACAATAAAAATTTTATTCATGTGGAATAATTACATGCAATATTAAATAAAATTGATATACAAGAGACCTTCACAGAATTGCTATTCTTGGGCTGAGGATTTAGCTCAGTGGCATAAGCGCCTGCCGTGCAAGCACGTCGTGTTCAATCCCCAGTACCAATTTGAAAAAACAAACAAAAAAAGAATTGCTATTCTTTTTCCATGTGACATCCGTACTGTTTCAGTCTGTTAATTTTATATAATTGCAACTTATATAAGTAATATTTTGTGTTTTCCTTGTTAGCTTAATAATTATGTAAATATTTTTATGTTTAGGCTTCAAAGTTATTTTTAGGAACTACTTAATAACTGCCTGTTATTAAAGACCTATCATGTGCCAGGCATATGCTAAGCACTCTTATTTGTTACCTTTGTAACTGCCATGAAAAGTAGATTTTGGGGCTAGGGATATAGCTCAGTGACTTAAGCACCTGCCTGGCAAGTGCATGGTCCTGAGTTTGATTACTGATGTAAAAAAAAAGAAAGAAAGAAAAAGAAAAGAAAGATTGGCAACCTAGTGACATATACCTCCCATTCATTCTGACGCTAAACCTCCTCTTCCATTCTGCCATAATGGCTCCTGTGTAACAACTGAGAGTGTTCTAATGTGCTTCTTATCAAATTATCAAACTATAATTTGATAGACTATTTCTTTTCTCTGTTTGACATATACATTGTTTAAACTGTTTAGCCTACCTGCCTACATAAGCAGCGGTGAATTACTTTTCTTGGAATAATTACACTTTTCCATAGGGTGTGTGCATGTAAACACACATTTGTGTAATACCATTTATATGTATAAATATCATATTAAATGAAAAATCTTGGCCAGGTATAATAACACATGTCTGTAATCCAAGCATTCACGAGGCTGAGGCAAGAGGATCACCACGAATGCAAGACCAGCCAGAACTATATAGTGAGACCCTGTCTCAAAAATGAATGAATAAAAAATCCTAATCAGAATGTTATATATTGTACTGTTAGACAGTTTTAAATATAAATAATCGTAATGTCTTTTTAAATTACATGTTTTTTAACGTCTAATAATTTCTTCATAGCGGCTAAGTATTACTGTTTAAACTTTTTGTTTTTTGTTTTTTTCTGTTTGTTTGATTTCTTTTTGTTCTTGTTCTTGTTTTTTTTTTGTTTGTTTTGTTTGGGGGGGGAGGTTTGGCTTTTTGAGACAGGATCTCACTATGTAGTTTGGGCTGACTTTAAGCTCACTTTGTATCCCAGGCTGGTCTTGAACTCAAAACGATTCTCCTTCCTCAGCCTCCCAGAGTGCTGGGATTACAGGTGTGTGCCACCATGCCCAGTTTGTTTTTGTTTTTTGAACAGGGTCTTGCTATGTAGTGTGAACTTGATTCAAACTCACTGTATAGTCTAGACTGGTCTCAAACAGAGGCAGTCTTCCTATTTCATCTTTCTAAATGCTGGGGTTATAATACATATAGCAAATTTTCATGCATGATTTTGCCTAAATTTATGTTTTATTTTGAGATACAGTCTTGCTGGCTCACAGTGTTACCCCAGGCTCGGCTTGAACTTGAGAATCCCCTGGCCTTCTCAGAGTGCTGGGATCATAGGTATATAATACATGGCTAAATTATTTTTTATTAAACTTCATCTTAATATTTGATAATTTATATCTTTCCAGTTAAACATAGTCATTTTGCCTCCCTTTTTAGAGAGACAAGAGGTTTTTTCCTCTTTATAGAAATCTTATATTTTGTGGTAAAATAATATTTGACCCAGAGCCAGATTTAAGGAGAGAATCCATTTCTCAGGCAGTTGATTGGTGAGTATTTCTGTTTTTGTGGTATTTCTCAATTTGATTTCTGGAAGCACTGGTTTGTTTTGTTTTGTTTTTTCCAGGTCTGGGACCTACGCCAAAACAAGCTAACCTATACCATGAGAGGCCATGCAGATTCAGTGACTGGTCTGAGCTTAAGTTCTGAAGGTTCCTATCTCTTGTCCAATGCAATGGATAATACAGGTACCTTTGGAGAGGAATGTCCTTCCAATATCCATTTCCTGTGGGCACTTAAAGTATTAAAGTTGGAGGGAAGAGGACCTGTGGTGTGGCTCAGTGTTAGCAGTACCTAGCATGTGCAAGGCCCTCAGTTCCAAGAAAGAGTCAAGGATGACTCACAGAATCTTTCACACAGTTGGGAGAGCATGACATAATGAGATGAGCTTTAGCTAAGATGATCCAGAATTCAGGATTGTAGTGCCATGTAGACACTGAACAACCTCATACACAGCCTTTCTTCTCTATGGTCATCAGTTTCTACATGTTAAACGAGGGAGTGGGCTACCTGTAAGGCTAAATGTTCTGGTATGCAATGAATGCAAGATTAATTAAGGTTAGATTAATGAGAAATTTCAGAGTTCTGTGATCTGTTGAAGACAGTTTTCAAACATTTGCACAGAGCACTATGTATAGGTAATGAGTAGACCAGTACACTTCGCTGATGTATGTCTTCCTTCCCCACATGGAAAGAATTGGTATGAGAAGAGGTCCTCATTAAAATACTAGCACTCTGTGAGGTGGGGACATAACTCAGTTCCAAAATGCTTATCTATCATGCATGAAGCCCTAGGTTCAGTTCCTAATACCAAGAAAAATCAACATCATGGATTTACACAAACATATACTCTTCCCCTTTCTCTTTACTTGTTTTTGAGTTGCAGGGTGGGAATATAGATTTACCAAAGCAGAAAAAACAAAAGAGGAAATTTGTGGGATTATTTGCTTTAATATTGGAGAGATTCGAAATGCACCTGGCATTAAAATTCACAAACTTACCAGGAACAAAGATGTACTCTACACCTTGTAACAAAAACAGTACCTGACATTCAATGGCTATTCAGTAAATATTTGTCAAATAAATGGACATCTTTACTTCCTGGGTATATTCACACCTCAGTAGCAGATTTTCATACATGATTTTGCCTTTTTATGCCTGTCTGACTCCCAAGTGTTGGTATTACTTTTTTGGACTCAAATAAAATGACGTCTCTCAAATTTCTCTACAGGATTCATTTCAGTTACAATGACTATAGCTGTTGCTTACAGTGGATGTTTGTATGCATATCTTGATGTCAGTGCATTCACCATTGACTAATTCAGCATTCTTTATAGTGAGGAACAGTGGGGTTCCCAAAATGGTTACTAAAATGATGATAAAAATGTTTTGTTATAGGCACATAATAAGATTATAAATTCTTAATTTTAGTTGATTGCTTCAAATTTTAGAATCTTTTCACATATATCGTTTGATCCTCAAAATAGACTTATTTTAAGTAACATTTGTGTTTTGTTTTTGTTTGTGAGATAGGGTTTTGCTCCTCTATAGTTGGCCCTGAACTTCACTATAGCTGGCCCTGAACTTCACTATGCAACCCAGGGTGGCCTCAAATTCACCATGATCTTACTACCTCAACTTCCCAAGTGCTGAGATTACAGGCAGGTACCACTACCCCTGGCATTTTTAATTTTACAGAACAGGAAACCAAGATAAACAACTTCACTATTTACCTGACATTACCTATTTAGACCCAGGATGCAGCTCACTGGGACAGCACTTGCCTAGCATGCATGAGATGTTTGGTGCCATCCCTAGCACCTGTAGGGAAAGAAGGGAGAAAACTCAGACTATCGGATGCTTGGTACTTTTGCTATATTGGTCTCACTTAGGTTTAGACTCCAAAGTGCCGGTATGAGAATAATTCAGGAAGTTTAATATTAAGTTTGGTTCTTACAGACTCATTGTCATAGAAGTCAGTGGTGTTTAGACTGTGGTAATGAAGCTTTGAGTCATAATGTGACTGTTGGGTTGGCAGAAGAATCATTCTCAAAATGCCTTTAGAGTCAGTATCATAGCAGCTGGGTATGGTGTCATATGCCTATAATCCCAGCATTTAGGAGGCTGAAGCAGAAAGATCACTACAAGTTCAAGGCTAGCCTGAACTACACAGTGAGACCCTGTCTCAAAAAAAAAAAAAGAAAGAAAAAAGAAAAAGAAGTTAGTGTCATGCCTCTCTACATTCTGTTGTAGATTCCGAACAATATGTTTGCTATTTCTCCTTCCTACACTCAGCTTTCTTCTGTGCCTGAATTCCAGTTAATGGTATTTTGATATATTTTACTTCCACTAGAAGAAGAAAAGATCTTGACAGGTACCAGGTGTGGTGGCATACACCTGTAAGCTCAGTACTGGTGAGGGTGAGGTAGGAGGATACCATGAGTTCCATGCTAACTTGAGCTACATAATGAGTTCAAGACCATCGTGCACTACAAAGGTAGGCCTTGTCTCAAAAAATGAAAAACAAAAAGATCTTGACAGGTAGTAGTGTGTCATGTTGGATCTTCACCTGGAAAATAGCATTTGTCATTGATATCGTACTAGTTTCAACCAAGTTCTCAGGAATCCTCTGGCTGATAGTTATTTTGCTTGTTGATTGGTTTGAATTTATTTTACAGTGCGTGTCTGGGATGTCCGACCGTTTGCCCCTAAAGAGAGGTGTGTGAAGATATTTCAAGGAAATGTCCACAACTTTGAAAAAGTGAGTGCTCTATGACAGAACAACTTTACTGTCCGTTTGGTTGAAAGAAAGATTTAAAAGTGATGCTAAGGATAGAGAAGTGTGAGGGCCAGGGATATAGCTCAGTGGCAAGGCGCCTGCCTGGCAAGCGCAGGATAGAGAAGTTTGGCTTTGCTAAAAATGGGCCACATTCTACTAACAATTTTTTGTTTTAACCAGGAATTGAACTCAGGACCTTGCAGTTGCCAGGCAGGCAGTTATGCCGCTGAGCTACATCCCTGGCTCACTCTTAATCAAAATTGTTCTTAGGGAAAATAAAACAGAGAAGACAGTCATATAATTAGATAGTGATGTGGCCAGCTCACAAACTGCAGACTTCAGGCATCACTCTACCAAAGCAGGGCACTCCTAGCCTTTTATTCCCTCCTCTTAGATGGGTGTTCATATAGGACCCAGGTTCCCATAGCTGTTACCCAAATGGTATGTTCCCAATGTTCCCTTATCTTCCCAGTTTCCAGTTATTAGAACTCTGACAATACACCCCTCTCCTGTAAACCCCACAGCCCAAATTCTGAGAGAGAGAATTTTTCTCAGACCTTGCAGTTTCCAGATCGGCTCTGTTGGAAACAGCTTTTCCCCTCAAAAATTTGTTAATAGAGATTAATAGTTTTGAGGACTCATTGGCATTGTTTCACTTTATATGTGTGTATATTTTATTATTTATTTTATTTTATTTTGGACTGGGGATTGAGCTCACAACCTTGCACTTGCCAAGCAGATGCTTATTCCGCTGAGCTAAATCCCTGACCTGTTTCAGCTTTATAAATAAAATATTTTTCATTGAGTTTGGTTTTATTTTTACTTCAAGACAAAAATGAAAAAAGAAACAAGGCCTTGAGTTTGATTCTCAGTACCAAAAGAAAAAGAAAAGTCTACTTAGGAAATTTAAAGTTTCTCAGTAATTCTATAGTCTAGCAAAGAGAGGTTTGGTCCATTACTATTCAGTGGATTCCTGCTTTGTTCATCATTACAGAATCTCCTGAGATGTTCTTGGTCACCTGATGGGAGTAAAATAGCAGCTGGTTCTGCAGACAGGTAAGGATTACTAGGTGTAAAATAGAGAGTAATAGAGCTATGCAGGTCTTTTCAGACAGAATTATAGCTATACTCAGAGACAGTGTACTGCGAAGGATTTAAAAGCCCTGTTGGACAAACATATCATTTCTGTCTTCTTTAGCTACATTTTAGACCTAAGGGGTCAATGCTTTTGATTCTGTTATGTTCCCTTTGTCATCAAAATAAAATTAGAGAGTCAGGGATATAGCTCAGCAGCATGGCACTTGCTTAGCAAGTACAAGGTCCTGAGTTTGATTCCCAGTACCAAAATAATAAAATTATAGTCATCTGTCATGCTTTAGTTTATTCAGATACGTATTTATTACTTGCCTCCATTACCATTCCATATTCCTTCTGTATTCCTTCACTCTTGTGAAATTTTGCTTATTCCAATCTCCTTCTGCCTTCTCACCTCCAGGTTCTCTCTCATGTCCTCTTTTTCCATTATCCAAACTTTCCATATATTTCTATGTTATGTTGGGTTGGGAACAGGGCCTGCCTGCCAAGCACAAGGTCCTGAGTTCTCTTCCCGGTACCAAAAGAAAAACAAAAAACAGTTGTGTTGTATCTGTAAACTTTGCCTGACTTTTGCCCTTACCTCTTGGGCATAACTAATTCTTTGATACAGTCACATGTCATACAGCTAACCTGTATTAGTATTTACTGCATGTTACTATCAAACATAGTGGGACACCTCACCAAAATACTTTCTGCAAAAGTCAGGGAATGAGTTATGGCCATCTCTGAACCTGGGGCATGTTTGTCAACACTCGAGGTATTTTAAGCATTTAGTGAATATTACATGAATGGATTCCTAGCTGAAAGGTAACGATCAAATTCTATACTACATATTAGCTCAGCTCTTGGTGATAACTGCCAGTGTTAAGGATAATTCAGGGCTGGCTAGATCTGGGCTCAGTGGGAAATGCCACAATTAGACGAAGAGTGTAACAGCATGTGATCCCTGTGTCAGATTCATAGACTGATGCTTTCTTATGTGTTAATTTAAACTGACTCAGTATTATGTGGTGAATGAAAACAAGGGAGGGAATTCTTCCATCAGATGCTGTTGAATTTGCTGTATCTTTGGTGACCTGAACTTGGGAGGCAGTCAGGTTGAATAGGAATGTCAAGGTGTCGAGGCTAAGGTGATAAAACTGATGGATGGCAAAGAGGTTTGGTTTGTTTTTTTTTTTTTTTGGTACCAGGGGTCGAACTCACGACCATGCGCTTGCAAGGCAGGTGCTTATGCCACTGAGCTAAATCCCTGGCCGCAAAGAGATTTTTTTAATGGCAAACTCTGGCTTTAACTTTCATTGGGAGTTGTTTGACTCATGTTAGCTTTAACTTCATCCTTTTCTCCTTTAGGTATTCTCCTCCTACCCTTTTGCAGCAAGTACTGCCTATAAATGGGGAACCTTCCCAGCTGTCCAGAGCTTTTAGCACACTGTACAGTTTTCCTATTTGGAGCCCCAGAAGAAGTGTCACATGATCTGTCCCATACTCTTCAAACATACTTGAAAAACTCCATTGTCTACCTTTTTTTTTGGAAGGAAGTGATTCTGTGTTGAAACAGTGCCACATTGATGGTTTGAGACATCATGGTTTAAGAGAGAATCTAACGGATTTTCAGTTGTCAAATAACTAAAGGAGACCTTAAGAAGCAGACTTTGCTGGGGGTGCAGCTAAAGAAAGAAACAGAATAAAGTATCCTGCACTCTGACTGAGTAAGGGCCATTCTAAGTATTTTTATCTAATTTTCAGCAGATAATATATCTTTTCTGTGTAATTAGCCTTTCAATTTACATTTGCATAATAAGTTTTTTCTTGATGAGCAGTTTCTGACATTGACCCATTCTGACTTACAGTGTTGTCTCCTTCTTTCCTCCCCACTGTTCCTTTTAACTTTCTGTGTGGTAATGTGACTCAGATCTGAAGAGAGCCCGCCTCTACTTGCAATGGTTGGTCAGATTTCTCAGGCCACCTTGCCAATTAGCCCCAAGTCAGCAACGCTCTGTTATATAAGGAACCTGATTGCTACTGAATGTTGCCATGCCAAAATGGGGAAAGGACAAGGAATCTCTCTAAATTTAGCATCTCACAGGCAGCTCAAAAAAATGAGGCTTTGAAGTAAACCATTGGAGTTCTGGAATTCAGCTGTCTCTTTGTGCCTGGGAAATTCATCCTTGTTTTGTTGGTTGGTTGGTTGGTTCGTTGGTTAAACCTAGGGCCTCTGCACTGAGTTATATCCCTCCTAGCCCTTTTTATTTTGTTTGAAACCAGGTCTCAATAAGTTGCCCAGCTTTGGCTCTAATTTACCATCCTCCAGTGTCAGCTTCCCAGAGTGCTGGGATTATAGGCATGCACCACCAGAGCCAGCTTCTTTTTTCTTTTTGGGGTTTTTTGTTTGGTTGGTTGGTTGGTTGGTTTGGTTTGGGAGGGGTTCTTTTTGGTTTTTGTTTGCTTTGGTTTTGGGTTTTGTTTTTTGTTTGTTTTGGGGGGGGGGCGTTGGTTTGTTTTTGAAACAAAGTCTCACTGTGTAGTCCAGGCCAGTCTCAAACTTGCTATGTAACCCAGCTCACCTTGAGTTTGTGATCCTCAGCTAGAAGCTAGGTCTTTCTGACTTGTGTGCTTACACTGTTTCACTATGCCACACTGGCTTTAGGTGAGTTAATGGTGACTGAGGATTTATGCATGGCAGGAAAGAAGACACTGGGGAGCGGGGATTTAGCGCAGTAGGTAAACGCCTGCCTGGCAAGCATGAGGTCGTGAGTTCAATCCCCGGTACCAAAAAAAAATAAGGAAGACATTGTGGAAGGCATGAGCATCACAGCCAGGGAGTCTAGACAGATGGAGTTCCTGTTTATTTATCTTAGAACTTTTGTTCAGTTTCTCTATATAGAACCTAGAAACTTAAGAATTAAGAAACTCTTCATTTGTATTTTAGACCAAAACCATAATGTTGGATCAGAATGTGGTTAGCCTTTTTGTGGTGCTAGAGATTGTGCCCAAGACCTTGTACAGGGTAGGCACGCACTGTGCTATTGAGCTGTATCCCACCCCTTTATACTTTTCATTCTGAGAGAGTCTCACTGAGTTACCTAGACTGGCCTTAAACTTGTGATAACTCCTCTCTCAGCCTTTTAAGTAGGTGGAATTACAGGCTGGTGCCACTATACCCACCTGGCATAGTGCAATTAATGAACTATGTCATCTTGAAAAATTCACTGTATGCTAATCTTCTTATGTGTTAAGTGGTTTAAAGTAGCTGATTTCTGTTGGCCACTTCCCACTCCAAAATTCAGTATATTCTGCTCATTATATAATAGTAAGAAGTTTGTCTGGGGCCGGGGATTTAGCTCAGTGGCTTAAGCGCCTGCCTGGCAAGCATGAGGTTGTGAGTTCGATCCCCAGTACCAAAAAAAAAAAAAAGAAGAAGAAGAAGTTTGTCTGGTTCTAAACATAGAATCCCCAAACTGCAATGAGTTGAGCTACTTTTAAGGCATTACTAAATGATTATGAGGTTAATTGTAACTTTACTAGACTGTCTAAGGAATATTTTTATGTGGATCCTTGGTAAAGAAATTGTTTTCATGTCTTCTCTGATATTTCATTCCAGAAGTTTTTATTTGGAAATGTCAGCAGCACTGAATTTTTAGCTATTTCCATTTCTCTATTCAGTTGCTCAAGAGCAGGGTTCATGTCTTTCCTCAAACTCTTCCTACTTTCCAAGAGTTAGAACACAGTTCAATAAATATAAGTTGGTTTCCATTTTCCTTAAAGATTTATACCTATATCCTGACCACACTTTCAGGAGGCTTCACTCATGTTCTTTGTGATACCTTGCAGGTTTGTGTATGTGTGGGACACCACAAGCAGGAGAATACTGTATAAGCTGCCTGGCCATGCTGGTTCCATCAACGAAGTAGCTTTCCATCCTGATGAGCCCATCAGTAAGTCTTTCCTGACTACTGGGAAAGGGGAATTGTGTCAGTCTCCCCAAGGGAGACCAGGGAATACAGAGACAGAAGTAGGCGTATGTTTCATGTGAATTTTCATATAAATAGTCCCATAGGTATCAGTGACAGTCTTACCATTGCTGTGCTAAGTGATGAGGGTAAGAGTAATGTTCCATTTCTTTCTGTTACTCAAAGGGAAGGCTTGTTAGTCGAGTTAAGATTCTTTTTTGTTTTGTTTTTTGAGGCAGGGTCTCACTATGTAGTCCGGGCTGGCTTTGAACTTGTGGCAGTTCTCCTGTCTCATCCTCCCAAGTACTGTTTGGGTTTTTTATGATAGGGTCTGCTTTGTAGGTCAGGCTGATCTTGAACTCACTTTGTAGCCCATACTAGCCTTGAACATGTGGCTGTCCTTCTGCTTTAGCCTCCTGAGTGCTGGTGTTACAAGCATGTGCTACCACAGCTGGCCAAATTTTGGTTCTTTTTATATTTTCTTGCTTCAAGTCTATGCTTCAGTGATGTATTGTATGACAGAATTTGGCCTTCAACTCAGGAACTCAAGTAATCTGCATCAGCCTCCCAAGTAGCTGGGACTTCAGGTTAGAATGGTGTTTAATACTTAGGTATAAATTGCAACTTAAATCTTATTAGCCTGTTGAGCCAAACAATAGAATTGAAATTTTTTTTTTGTGCCAGGAATTGAACTCAGGACCCCGTGCTTGCCAGACAAGCACTGTGCCACTAAGCTATATCCCCTGCCAATAGACTTTAAATTTAAGGAGAAAATGTAACTTTCTCCAGGGCTACATATAACAAGCAGAAGCATATTTCAAATGATTCCTACAGACATCAATTTCCCATCTCCTAGAGTGACTGTAAAGATCTTTTGGGGTTTGACTGACAAGGGACATGAGGATTTAGAACCTGGTAATGTATTTCCCATAGCACAATCATCCTCTTGGTTTTAAGGGGACTTGGATTGAAAAGTCAGGCTACAGTTTCCTGTGGATGGTGTTTCGGAGGGGAATTCAAGCTAAATCCAATTGCTCTTATATACCAAAATTGGCTCTTGACACAAGAGCCCTTAAGCACCGAGTCTCTTTGAGCCTTCATTATTTCCAGTCATCTTCTCTGTTCTCTTTACCTCAGTTCTGTCAGCCTCCAGTGACAAGAGACTGTATATGGGGGAGATTCAATGAAGATACATACGGGCTGGAAGACTCTGAGACTACTTGAGCTTGAGACCTTGGGCTGCGTAATTGGCATCAAATGGTGCCCCGGCTCTCCTGCCTTCCAATGACCGTTACTAGCAAGAAACAAGAGCTGGTGGCCGTATTCCAACAACCACTTGTATCCCAGTCACCAGGATGATTGAGGCTACCAGCGGCCTCCGATACCACCTGCCAGACTTCAGGGACCTGTTTCTCCTTTTTTTAAAATAAGATTTATTCAAACGGACAAGACATTGATTGTTACATAATTTTCTGTTTTCTAATCTTAGCTGAAGACAGGAAATATCAACTGAAGTTTGTTGGTTTGTTTTATTTTTAATTTAGTAACTGGCTTGTATGATGTTTCCATTTTATGTTTCTCTGAGTTATTTTGTATTAAAAATCAAATAGATGCCTTTTTACAAGAGTCTTGTGAATCAGACTTGCTGCTTGCTATCTTTTCTTTGAGGCTTGATTGCTATAAATCAGAGCAGGGCATAATGTTTAGGGAATTATACACTATTTTTTTTTTAAATAATGGAGGTTGAACTTAGGGCCTTTGCTACATCCCTTTCACATTCATTCATTCATTTATGAGACAAGATCTTATCAAGTTGTCCATGCCAGGTTCAAACTTTCAGTCTTCTTCCTTTGGCTTCCTGGAGTGCCAGGGTAATAGGAACATACCACCTCAGCCAGCTTCATTTCAACTTCTGAAAAACTGTTGAATTTTTTCCCCTTCTTTTTTGTTTTTAGGTTTCCTCCCATCAAAATGACAGAATAATTAACAGATACTTTTCTCCTACTAGAAATAGACCAGTTAAAAAATCACAGAAGCTGGTTGTGGTGGCATGTACCTATAATCCCAGCACTCTTGAGGCCGAGGCAGGAGAATCGCAAAGTCAATCTCAGCTTGGACAACAGTAACTTAGCAAAACCCTGACTCAAAATTAAAAAATCAAAAGGGGCTGGGGATGTAGCTTAATGCAAAGGCCCTGTGTTCATTCCATAGTACTGGGTGGGGTTGGGGTTATATAGTCTCAAAGAACCTAGTTACTGTACATTTGAACTTAAACTCTAATGAACAAAGTCTGTGCTTTTCTGGCTCTTGAAGTGGGGAGATTTGCAGTAGTCTGCTGGTCGAAATGACATTGGCTAGCTGCATACGGTGACGTACGCCTATAGTCCTAGCACTTAGGAAACTGAGGCACAAGAATCACTAGTTTGAGGCCAGCCTGACCTCTATAGCAAGTTTGAGTACAGCCCAGACTGCATAATGGGACAGGGTCTAGCAGAGTTACTCAGGCTGGATCAAAAATTGTGATGCTCCTACCCCAGCCTCTCAGGAGTTATGAGAATGTTTTAATGGAACTTGACCATGACATTACCTGAGGCTTGGTTCTGTTTGTCTGCCTTTTCCTACACTGACAGGGACATTTAAAAATTCAGCTGAGGGACCAGGGATTTAGTTCAGTGGCATAAATGCCTACCAGGCACACGCAAGGTAGTTGAGTTCAATTCCCAGTACCCCCCCCAAAAAAAGTGCAGCTGGGTGCAGCAGTGGCACACACCTATAATCCTATCACTTGGGAGGTTGAGGCAGGAGGATCACAAGTCCAGCATAGGTATTTAGTGAGACCCTGTCTCCAAAAATAACAAAAAGGGCTAGAAATATATCAGTATGAAAGTCCTGGGTTCAATTTACAGTACCATAAAAAATAATGGTCTCTAACTTTTCCTTGTATCATGAACAAGTTCCTGTCTTCCCAGATGTCTGGGTGACTGCCCAGAACACAGACCAGCACTAATGAATCTCAGGTGGCGCTAAGAAGTAGAAGGTTTTTCCTGACTGTCCTATCTCAGAGAGGTAGGTCTTCACATCTCATTTCCACCCTGTTTTGGACATGGTAGTTTACAAACTAGTTTTTTGAGACAGGGTCTCCACGTGTAGTCTGGGTCTAGCATGGAACTCACGGCAGTTCTGCCTCAGTCTTTCAGGTGCTGAAGTTATTGGTATGCATCACTGTGCCTGGCTTTGTTTGCAAACTTGACTCATACTCTATGTATGTTTAGTTAAAAAATTTAGGGTTTGGGGCACAATCTTTCGAAAACACCAATTCCCCTATTCTGTTTTTTTCTTTTTGAGACAGGGTCTCGCTATGCAGTTCAGGCTGGCCTTGGGCTCACTTTGTAGCCCAGGCTGATCTCAAACTTGCCTCTTGCCTCAGCCTCCTGAGTGCTAGGATTACAGGAGTGTGTCACCACACCTGGCCCAACCCTTATTCTGTGTCAGGCTTGATAGTTGTCGAGAACTGAGGATATTGTCTTTGCCATATTAAGAAATGCATAAACCAGAAGACACTCAAATCAATTACATTTTTTTTGGAGCAAGCACATGCCAAGGATTTATTTAACTCATTAATGAAGGAACCAGCAGGATGGTAAAGCTCTCAAACCAATTACTTTTAATACAATGAATGAAGTTTGAATAAATTGCACTAGAAACACAGGAGGAAGCAATTTATTGTGCCTGGGAGAGATGAAGTTACACAGATTACGTGATTGTACTTATATCTGGACATGGAAAATGAGTAGGGCTTGTCGGGGACAAAAACATTGTACATTCAAAGAAACAGCAGGTATAAGCTGGAGTGTGTGCATGTTTCATGAACCAAGGGAGTGTGATTAGTGATGGGAAGCAGCCAACAGGAAAGATGCAGAATTAAGTAAGAGCCAAATCCTGGTGAACGTGTACTTCGGGTACTTGGTCCAATAGGTCAAGATTTCCTAAAATTATTCACAACACCATTATCTGTACAGGTTGCTACATACTTTGAGGCTTAAAGGCAGCATGTTCAAAGAAGTATAATCGGTGCATGGGTGGTTCAGTGGTAGAATTCTCGCCTGCCAAAGAAGTATAGGAAAAGATGGGTTAAACAAAGTGAAACTGGTTTCTTTGTCTGCAGCCTTTAGCATATACAAAGTATTGCAAAATCTCCAAAGGCAACTGGTGACTCAGGTCTGGCCTGAACAACAATTTTATATTTGATTGTATCCTTAACCAGGGAAGTTGGCCAAAGATGGCACACAAGCAGCTCTTAATGCTTCCAGCACGATCATGGGTGACTATTGGTCTAGTCCCTCCCCTCATTTTTCTTGGCTTAGGATGAAAGAAGGCTTGACCCTTGACACCAAGCAGTGAAAAGCCCACCAGTCCACCAGTCCCTTGGGAAGTTGGCAGTGACTAGGAAGAGCTGAGCCTGGGAACCTGCAAGGGCTTTTCTCTAACCTCAGCCTCTTCAGTCCTACAAGTGCCTCCAAGGAGCCACTACCAGGAAATAGCAGCGCCTCTTAGGATTTGAAGAGATAGAAGATCCTGCCTGGGGAATAAAGATTTGAGACTAAAACATCCCCAGAGGTTGCACATTGTACTCTCACTTTGGAAGAGATAGATTGCTCCCAAATGAGTCTTGGCATCTCTGGTTTTCAGTTAATTTCCCTTTATGACTTCCACAGTCTCTAGCACTTCATGCTTTTGGCGCTTACAGAGCCAAGTTTCATTCTTGCTGGGTGGTTTCTGGTGGGCTGAATGTCAGGGAAGTGGATGTTCAGATCTTAGCAATTTTTGCTAGCCTTGGTTTTTTTCTGCTGGCCGATAGCCCCAGTCCCATTTTGGTCCTAGCCCCCTAAACAGTTTATCTGCCAAACCATCAAAACACAGGTTGATATTGTCTTCTCTCACCTGTCTTGCTTATGTACAGCTGAGCCCTTTTCAGGTAAGTAATAAAGCCAAGGGTTTCTTCATGGTCAAGGATATCAAGGATGAGGTCCCGTAAGGAGGCAGATCCAGTTGTCTACTGTTTGAAGTAGATAAGAAGCAGAGCTACTGGCTTCAAAGACAAGAATAATCTTATCCAGGGCCTGGGTCTCAGTAGCTATTATAGAGAAGTAAGGCTCTTGGCAGAGTTGTTTTTTAGGTTTTTTTTTCTATCGGTACCAAGGATCAAACTCACGACCTTGCGCTTGCAAGGCAGGCCGCCTGCTTGTGCTGCTGAGCTAAATCCTCAGCCCCGGCAGAGTTGTTTCTTTACAGTAAAACTATAGAGTCTTTGATTCTCACTGATAGACCTAGAATTTAGTCTTTATTAATATCTCAAAATGGAAGGGAGGAAACAGGTAAAAGAAGGCTTAGCAATTTGAGATTGCAGGCAGTTGAGCCTTAGGGAAAGGATGTCATACCATTTGGCCTAGGACAGGATTGCTCCGTTGAAGAAATCAGGGTGTGAGGGTGCTGGAGGTACAACTCAATTGTAGAGATGAGCTTAGAATGCCCAAAGGCCTAGGTCCAATTCACAACACCAAAAAACAAAAACGTTTTGGGGCTTTACAGCTAGGACAAATGGAAGATCTAGTGTTAACATCGACAGCGCCTATGTCTGTGGAACCAAAGGAAGCCCAGTCTACCCTCTGGTCAATAGTCTCTATGCTGACCCATGAGAACATTCTCTTAAAAAGTCCCAGGAGGTGTCAAGAATGGGCTCCTGGCTGCAAGTTTGTTTTGTTGTGTTGGTTTTTTTCCTCACTGTACTCTATAGCCCACCTAGACCCTTGGATTCTTCTTTAACTTGGGGCAGATGTCAAATGTCCTAGAAGGGCAATTTTGTCCCATAAGGCACATTTGCTAATGAAGATACCTAATGGGGTGCTACACATCTAAATGGGTAGAGGCCAGAAAATCAGCAGCTCCCAAGTGTCACTGTGATGCCACTGAGATACCTTGCTTTACAGCAGTGGTTCTCAAAATGCCTTGCTAAAAATGTGAATTCCAGAGTCCTACAGATTCACTGAGTCTTACAGAATCAGAAACTTGCAGGATACTAGGGCCAAGAGTATTACTCACTGGTAGAGCACTTGCCTACCATGCATAAGGCCCTGGGTTTTTGTTGTTTTGTTTTTCCCAGCACTAGGGAAAAAATTGGGAGGAGGGGTGTTCTACAGCTGATGGTTTAACTGGTCCTCCAGTTAAAGGTCCATCCAGGCAGTTTTTTCCCTCTTCATCACGGGGAATCAAACTCAGGACTTTGCACTTGCCAGGCAGGCGCTGTGCCACTGAGCTGTATCCCCAGCCCTCTCCAAGTACTTCTGATGCACATCTGAGAACCGATACTGTACATGCTTAGAAAGATCAACTCTCTCCTAGGGTGGCCACAGGCTTCTCCTATTTACTCCATAATTGTTCTTCACTATTAGCTGTGCTTTTTGACTCAGCACATACAGTACTGACTTGATTCTCACATATGTGACAATGGATTACTCAGGGATAGTGGCACATACCTGTAATCCCAGCACTTTGAGAAGCTGAGGCAAGAGGATTGCAAATTTAATCCCAGCTTGGGCAATTTAGCACGACACAAAAAATAAAAAGAAGGATGAGGGTGTAGTTCAGTGTGAAGGCTTAGGCTCAATCCCAATGCCCCAAAGAAAAGGAAAGAAAAAGAATAGAAAAAAAAAAAAGGAATAATTTGCTCAATATCGTATAGCTGGTCCAAGTGCAAATCCAAGACGCAAACCTAACTGGATTTTACCCCATTCCTACCATGTGGGCTCTTAGTGGCTTCTAAATTTGAATGCACATTAGAATCACCAGGGGAGTACTTCCAACTCCAGAGGCTTAGGCTGCACTCCGGATGAGTTAAATCAGAGTTTTGGAGGTGGACCTCAGTAGTTTTAAAGCTTTCTTAGATGATTCAGGATGCAGTCAAGCTTAAGAACACTGGTGCTGATGATGGCCATAACTATAGCCAAGAGAGTGCACAAGGCCAAGCTGACTTCCTTGGTGTCTGCTTGGTTCTGGGAAGTCACTGCTCACACGTGCTCTCTACACACATCAGAACATTCCTCCCAAAGCCTTTGGCTGACCTTAAATTTAAGAAGTTGGCCAGGGAACCATCTTGGTCATCTCTAGCTGGTGAGAATGTGGGGACTGGTATTTAAAAGGACCCTGAAGAGGCTCCTGACTTTTCTTCAAAATCTCAGGTACCAGGGCTGTGAGTATAGTGCAGTGATTGAGTGCTTACCTGGCATGTGTAAGTTCCATCCCCAGCACCACAAGGGAAAAGAAGGTCCCAAGTACTACATAGGCTGCAAAACACCTTGTAGGCAGATCCTTAGGTTATCTAGTTCAATCTCCTCCTACAGAGATGCTTTTCTTTGTATTGGTCCCATCAATTGAACCCAATGCCTGGTTCATGCTAAACATCCTCTGCCACTAAGCTGTAAGCAAGCCAAACTCCCTCAACATTTTATTTTGACAAGTTTCACACAAAAATGCAAAGATCAGTATACTGAACATACATAGAATATACATCTATTCCACTGAGATCCAATAATCCTTTCTCTCACATTTGTATGTACATACAATGTATGATCAACACTTAAAAAAAAGTTATGATCAAAAAATACAGTGAATGTTTAAAATTTAAAAAAAAATTATTACAGTAAAAGACACAGTACCATTAATCCCCATCAGAACACTTCCCCTGCTTCAAATACTCATCATTCTGTTTTGTTTTGTTATTTGTTTTTTGAGACAGGATCTCATTAAGTAATTCAGGCTGCCCCTGAACTCACTGTGTACCCCAGGCTGGCCTCAAACTCACAGTGATCCTCCTGCCTCAGCCTCCCAAGTTCTGGGATTACAGGTGTGCACCACCACGCCTGGCTATTCTGTCATTCTTGCCATTTTCTGAAGGAGTTCCACTAAAAGCCTGAACATCATTTGTTGTGTTGTCGTGGCTGCCTCAATGTCCTAAATCAATGCAAAATATCTGCCTTTCTGGGTCATTTTGACATTGGGGAAGAGTCAAAAGTTGAAGGATGTTGATCTGCTGAATAAAGTGGATGAAGACACCATAATGTTTTTTTCTCTTTTTTTTTTTAACCAATGAATTTTGTTATGAGCCTGCCTATCCATTGGATGGCGTATGGCAACAGCATTTGTATAAAGACACTCAGGAAAGAGTACTTCCAGATTGGCTTCAGACAGTGGCAAGAACCATGGGATAAGTGTGTTCAAAGTGGAGGAGGAGGACCAGGCATAGTGACACATAACCTAATCCCAGCACTTGGGAGGCTGAGGCAGGAAGATCACAGTGAGTTCAAGGCCAGCCTGGACTACACAGTAAGGCCCTGCCCTCTCACCCCACAAAAATACTCCACAAGTATCTATTAAGGAAATTCCTCATAATCATAGTACCATTATCACATCAAAAAAATAAAATAGCAATTCTTTAACACCATCCAATGATCGTATTAAAATTTGCCTAGCATCAAAAATGTTTTGTTTTGTTTTGTTTTGCTTTTAAGACACAGAGTCTCATTACATAGTTCAGGCTGTTCTTGAACTCACTATGCAACCCAAGCTGGCTTCGAACTCTCAGCAATCTTCCTGCCTCAACTTCTTGAGTGCTACAGTTACAGTCATGTGCCATTATACCTGGCTTCAAAAATGTCTTTTACTGCTATTTTTAAATCTAGAATCAAGTTTTATGCATTTGGCTATTCTAACTCTGTTTATCTATCTACCTACCGATCTGTTTATTTTTTTTATTTGAGACAGAGTCTCTCTGTATAGTTCAGGCTGGCTTTGAGCTCACTACATAGTCCAGGCTGGCCTGGAACTTGTGATCCTCCTACCTTAGCCTCCCAGGTGCTGCGATTACAGCCATGTGCCACCATGCTGGCTTCTCTCTTTCTTAATTTAGAACAATCCTACCTTTTTCCAGTGAAACTGACTACATATGTATGGTTTTTGTATGCTGCTTCATAATATAGCTTGTGCTTGTTTTATATTAATAAATATTTTAAATGACTGAGCACCAAGTAAAACTGACATTCCAGGAAAATACCATGTGCTTTGTGGGTTTTTTTTTTTTTTTCACAGAACCACATATGCACAAACAGTTAAAGTACTGTCCCATAGATGCTGTCAGCAGCACTCCTCTAAATGAGGAGGCACTGTCTAGGGAGGAGCTAAGGAAAGTTTTTGGAGGAAATGACATTTACAGTGAGTTTTTATCCGTACCAGGGATTGAACTCATGACCACATGCTTGCAAGGCAGGCACTTATGCCGCTGAGCTAAATCCCCAGCCCTTATAGTGAATCTTAGAGGAGGACTAGGAATTGTAGAGATCGAGGAAACCTGGAGTAGGAAAAACTGTTTGGGCAGTGGGGAAACATGGGAAATGGTACAGATCACCAAATCTCTAGGTCCAAAACTGATGCACGGCGTGTGATAACTGCGTATTGGAGTAGCAGTTGTCCGAGAAACGGAAATTGTAGGAGTCAATTTGCAAAGGCCCTTAAAAGCCAGGTAAGCAACTTTAACTTCATCCCATGGTGAAAAGCTGCCAGAGTTATTTCTTGAGACAATGTCTCTATAGCACAGATTGACCTCAAAAAGCTCAAACTGGGTGCTAACTCTCGATCCTCCTGTGTTAGCCTCTCGATTGCCAGGATTGCGGGCGGGCTCTGCCACGCTGAGCCAGAAGTTTCTTGGTACTCTGGACAGAGGTAGACCACAGCTGAGCTTGCTTTTCCTTCTAGGTGTCCTCTTGGGAAGTCACTGTGGGGAACAGTTGTAGGGACTGGGGAAGACACATAAGATCATTGTCTCCAAACATCAACGAGCTACTTTGGAGCTGGGCATGGTGATGCATGCCCATAATTCCAGCACTCAGGAGAATGAGACAAAGGATCTGAGGCAAAAAGATCTGAGGCACCATGAGTTCAAGGCCAGCCTGGGCTACATAGTTCAAGGCCAGCCTGAGCTATACAACAACACCCTGTCTATCTGGAGATTTAGCTCAGCAGCATAAGTGCCTGCCTTGCAAACGTGCAACCGTGAGTTCTATCCCCAGTACCGATTAAAAAAAAAAAAAAAAAAGACAATACCTTGTCTCAAAAGGAAAAAAAGAAAGCTGCTTTGGAGAAAGAATAATAATTCACGGTTTTACTCTGGGACACCTTACAGTGCAGAGCCAAAACCAAGTGAATTCTAAAACAACTAACTAACGCTCAACAAAGAGCCAGCTAAACAAAGAGCCACTGAGTCAAAACTCAACGTGGGTCAAAGGAAGGGAGTCACATCCCTGGAGGTATACAAGCTGGGGACCATTTCCTGCAGTGAACTGATTCAGAGGGTTACAGCTGCTCAACAGAGTCCCTGAGGAATATATTAAAAATACCCAGAACCAGGTCCCCCCTCCAGAGACTGCCTGACCTGGGCTGACGTGGGTGGTCAGTACACTGACATTTGGGAACCGCTCCATGAGAAGTCCTAAGGCTCCTTTCAGCTCTACTGTTCGATGATTTTAAGATGGCATTTTCCTCAGACTCCAAAATGGTGATCTCAGGATTTTAGGGACTTTTTTGGGGGGAGGGGGCGGGTACCAGGGATGGAACTCACAACCACACACTTGCAAGGCAGGCACCCATCCCGCTGAGCTAAAACCCCAGCCTATCTATGGACTTTTTGCTGAGAAGGGGCACCTGGATGGGGGCTTATAAACAATGGGAGGGGAGGGAAGCCAGCAGGGAATTGAGAATCCTATTAGGGCATTTGGGGCCTGCTGGGGGGCCAGGCCTGAGCCAACTCCATCTGTCTTTCCTCGTGTGCCCCGTTGGCCCCTGGACGAGCCCGGTGCAGTTTAATGAAAGCCCGATGGCAGAATGGTGCCGATTCAAGAGGCCTTTTCTCATCTTTCAATGTCCCCAGCTCAGCTGGCCCCAGGGCAGACTTGAACTGAAAGCCCATGTGGCCTCTGAAAGCTGGTAGAAAAGGAGATTCGTCTCGGCTGTCAACAGATTCTGTGCGGGAGACTGTGGATCTCCCTGCCCCAGACAGGGAGTGTATGTTTTCTGCAAGCTTAGATGTCGCCGGGTCTATTTAGGCTTTCCCACCTCTGATCTGGCCCTTTGTAGACCCCTATTCGATCCTCTTCCTTTTCCCCAACCATTTATTTCTTCTCAGGGTATCTTTTTTTCCCCTTTTCAGATTTGTTTTGGCCTTGAGATTCTGAAGGAAGCTACTTGGAGAGGAGTGGCAGTAAAGAGGCAATAGGAAGTCCAAAAGGTAGGGAAGACATTAAAGAAGAGTGACCATAGTTCCTGCTATATACCCTGTAGCATCCACATGTCTTTGCCTGTCTGGTCTGTATTGCAGCCATCATCATCTTCCCTCTGAAATTTTCCATCCCTTCTTATCCCCAAGCAAAACTAGTCCTTTCCAGCATTTTTTTCATACATCATGGATGCATTCCTATTTATTTACTTATTTATTTGGCACTAGGAATTTGCACCCAGGGCTTTCTCACTGAACTACACTCCCAGCCATTTTCAAATTTTTATTTTGAGGGCCGGGGATTTAGCTCAGTGGCTTAAGCGCCTGCCTGGCAAGCACGAGGTCATGAGTTCGATCCCTGGTACCAAAAAAAAAAAAAAAAAAGAAAGAAAATTTTTATTTTGAGACCAGGTCTTGCTAAATTGCTACACTGCCCAAGTTAGGCTCAAATTTGAGACCCTCCTGACTCAGTTTCCCTGGGTGCTAGGATTACAGGTGTGCATCACAACACCCAGCTCTAAATAGCATTTTGAAGATCATCTAGGCTGGTGGTTCTTCTGTATGTTTTCCTTAGGGACCTTGGAATTACATGGTCACTCGGGAGACTGTCATAGGAGATGGTGGCCAGCTAAGAGGACAGGTTGTGGTACATCTTTCCCTCTATAACCAGTCTATTTTCTGGTTAGAAATGTACACTTCCAGACGGGAAAAAAAGGAGAAATATACACTTCATTTAGGGGAAATAATGGGGGCCTCTACTGCTAAAAAAGAAAAGTTTGAAGACTGCAAGAAATGGTATAGGTAGAATAGTTCTGCCTGATTTAAACACACTTTCAACCTCTTGTTGTATAAGCTCAGGTAAGTAATTTAACCTCTTCTAACTTCAGTTTCCTCATCTAGAAAATGGAGCCAGTAAGGTTAACAGTACCTACCTTAAATGGTAGTTGCGAGGTTAATGACTGACTGCATAGAAGTGGCTTAGAGGGGCTGGGGATTTAGCTCAGTGACCTAAGTGCCTGCCTGGCAAGCGTGAGGTTGTGAGTTCGATCCCTGGTACCAAAAACAAACAAACAAAAAAAGCGGCTTAGAATAATACCTGGTTTATAGTACCTGCTATCGACTAGTATGGTATAACATAAAAAATGTTTTGATCTTAGTCCTTGGTTCCTGGTACAGAATTCCTAAACCCCGCAGAGTCTTGAGACAGAGGCTCCTGCCTCCTCCCCTCTCTGCAAAGACTGCAGCTGTAACTCAGCACCTCATACATGCCGGGCATGTGTTTTACCACTGAACTACATTCCCCAGCCTAAAGATGTCCTTTGGTTTTTAAAAACCCTTTTGTGTCACACATCAATTTATGCTAATGATATGACAGGGTGGCCCTTAGATAGCTTCAAAATAAGGCTGGTAACCAGCAAGACCAAGTGACCAGTAGGTTGAAACTTTGAGAATCACCCACAGTCCTCCAGGAAGGTTTGAGTTGGGAGGAAACCTAGAGATAAAGCTTGATGAAACTTTTTTTAGCACTAGTGATTCAACCCAGGGCCTTTGCTAGATGTTGTGGCTCATGCCCGTAATCCTAGCATTTGGAAGGTCTAGGCAGGAAAATCACCATGATTCCAGGCCAGCCTGGTCTATATAGTGAGTTTAAGGCCAGCCTACAATACATAAGACCCCCCCATCTCCAAAAAAAACAAAACAAAACAAAAAAAAAAAAACCCAAAACCAAAAACAGGGCCTTCATACTTAGTTACATCACAGTTTTTTGTTTTGTTTTTGTTTTTTTAGTTTGTGAGACAGAGTTGTCATTAAGTTGCCCATCCTCCTGCCTCAGTCTCCTGAGTGCTGGCATTATAGATGTGTACTACCATGCCTGGTTCCAATAAACACTCTTGAGCAATGAGCTGGCGATTGCATTGGTCGGGCAAGCTGAGATACTTCATGGGCACAAAAACTCATGTGTGGCTTCCTTCCAGACCTTGCCCAATGTATATCTTTGGCTGGCCGTTCACTTGTATCCTTTACAATAAACCAGGAAACATCACTAAAGCAGCTTCCAGGGTTCTGTGATCTTATTCTAGTAAATTACGGGAAGCGAAGCGGGGGATTTGGGGAATCTGTGGCAGATAATGTGTTGCTCAGTAGTTTGGGCTGCGTGGGCTGAGGCTTGTGACTGGCATGTGAGGTCGGGGCTCTTATGGGACTGAACCCTTAAACTTCAGGGTCTACACTACCTTCTGATAGTGAGCCTCAGAATCAAATTGAACTGTCAGACACACAGCAGATGTGAAGAACTGGTTGGTAACAGAAAACATCCCAGAAGTTATAATTAGTGAGTATGTTCAATCCTCCGACTTGAAAGAAAGGGAAACAAACTATATTAGGTTAAACTTTTGGCTATGAGTGAACTGTCTCAGCTGTCCTCAGTGCTTCATCCACAGAGGGCAGAAGCTGCAGCTTTGGTTTGGACTGGGGAGACAGCTTCTTAACACCCCCACAGTGCACCGACTGGACCTCCCTTCCTGGCCGACCAGGATTCCACCTTCGCACTCCTGAGTGTGGGCATGTTCTGAGTCATCTTCGTTCCTTATTTTTAAATCCTGCTTCATCTTCCCCACAGCCATCCCTGGTCCCTGTGTTAGTCATCCTTGTGATGACAACTACAAGTCCCCTCTGATGTCATCCCCACACCTCCAGTTCCTAACCCCCAGCCGCTTGCCAAATATGACTCTATCTCTTTCTACAATTGGTGGCCTCCCCTTTAGAATCCTGCACTTCCAGGGATGAAAAGAGGCCCTAAGTATGGGGAGCCTTGAAGCTGGAAGGGATGATGGTGCATGGCACCCATTCACCTCACACTGCTGGCTCCTGCTGTAGCCAAGGCCTGAGGGAAGCAGGGCTAAATCACCAGACAGTCACTGTCCTCCTAAAGCTCACAGTCTACTGAGGAACAGTAAACCCTACACTGGAGGCAGCAGAGACTGCTGGTGATCTGAAAAGAGAGGACCCCCAGGTGGCAGAGTGTCAAGGAAGCCCTTCTGGAGGAAGTGACACCCAAGCTGAGATGTAAAAAGTGAACTGGAGTTTTGGAGCTAAGGATCTGGATGGGCGATGTACTCCTGGTAAAAAAGCAAAATGCTCAAAACAGGTGTGTGAGGTGGTGTGGTATGTGTGCTTGGAGGTGCAGGAGCATGACCCGGACTAAGTGGGAATGACCCAGGGCAGAGGTGTACTCCTGAGGTCAAACAGGGCATTCCTGGGGCCACAGGATGCAGTCATGTACAAGGCAGCTAGGCCTTGGAACAGGGTGTCACAGGCATGAGGGGATGTAGCTAAGAGATTGGCAGGGCTGGGCAGAGTCCCCAGTGGATTCAGTGTTAGTGTAAGGATTAAATGAGAAAGTACATGTCAAGTCCCTGGTTCAGAGTAAGCGCTCAATCAACAGTAGCTATGATTACTAATATGGATGCATTGTTACCTGCATGGAGGGAACTAGGGAAGACTCTAGAAGAGGTTCTGTCACAGAACGGTTACAGAACTGCACCTAGGCAAGGCAGAGACCTCATCTAGTTTCTTTCTTCATTCCCCTCGCACATAGTAGGTATATCATAAATATTAATGGGAGTGCTGTCTACAGAACCTGGGGACGGATCGAAGGGACAGGGAAGTCTGGGGGTGACCCAGGGTTCCCACTTGGGTGATACTAATCATTAAGGTGACTAGGAAGTTAGGAGCAGGGCAGGGATGCTGAAACGGATCTGGGATATTTGCAGTCTGAGTGTTTTTGAAGAAGCCAACCTTTCCAGGGAACCCTGTTGCGTCCTTCTGAGATGCGGCCTAGGTAGTGGCTGGCCAAGGTCCTCTGGTAGGTCTGGCCCCTGCCTTCAGGCACCTCCCTGGCAGTCGTCCTTGGGAGCCTGTCGGGTTCCTGGGCTATGAGGCTCCAATGGAACTGGGAGCGGCGCTCCAGCTCTCATCTCTGGCTTCAAGTGCTGTACATGTAGTGAAGACTCAATGAATGCCACAAGCAGGAAAGAGGAAAGGAAAAGATGTGACCAAGCACTCAGGAAGGAGGCTGAGACGAGCCGCAGTGCTGGGAACAGAAATGGAACTAGAGGGCTAAGTTGGAAGCCCCGGGAACAAGGTGGATGGAGGAGCACTCCTGCTTTTGCACCCCCCGGAAGCCAGGCTCAGGGCTCAGTGCTGACTCAAAATGACTCATGCCACCCGAGCATCTGAGCATTATACCTACTTTGCCCAGGAGATGAGAGAGGCCCGAGGAAGTGATGAGATCTGCCCAAGGTCACACGGCGAGTAAGCCACAGAGTCTGGATCTGACCCGGCGCTGTCAGCCCCCAAGCCCGAACGCTGCCCTCTCCACTCCTTGCCGCTCCCCCACCCTCCCCAGCGCCTCCCCTCCCCTCCCTTCCCCTCCCGCGGCCGCCCCGCCCTACCCCTCGCCTCACTTCTAGGCGGCGGTGGCGGCGGCGGAGCCACGTGGTGGGTCAGGAAGCCGCGGCAGCCGAGCGCCCAGGCGGCTGCCCCAGCTGGGCAGTGCTGTGCCGCGCCGCGCCCGGTGCCTGCGCTCGCCGCCCGCCGCCGGGCAGGAGTGCGCCTTGTCGCCGGCCGGAAGACAAAGGAGCCGCGACTGGCAGAGCCAGCGCGGGCGGGCGGACCATGGACTCGGAGCGCGGGCGGCCGGCCCCAGCCCTGGGGACCTGGCGCTCCCGGGCCCGACCCTAGGCGCCCGCCCCGCCGCCCGGGGCGCCCACGAGAGGACGCGCGTGGAGGCGGCGGCCGCCCAGCAGGAGGGGCGCCGCGGCGGGCGGCCCGCGCGGCCCCGGAGCCATGGGCAAGTGCAGCGGGCGCTGCACGCTCGTCGCCTTCTGCTGCCTGCAGCTGGTGAGCCGCGCGCCCGGGCGGCGGGGCAGGGTGGGGCGCGGCGGGGCGGGTCCCGGGCGCGCGGAGGGGTCGAGGGTGTGCGTGTGGGTGTTGGGGACGAGTGCCCGGGCTGGGGGTGGTCTGGAGTCGCGCAGCGGACGGGCGGAGCCTGCTCTGCTGGTCCGGCTGGCTCTTTGTGTGCGCTTTTCGCCGCTGCACCCCGCGCTCCCCCGCCACAGCGCGCATAGTCCCGCGCGTCCTGTGCAAGTCCCGGCCCGCCTCGCGCCTAGGGCTCCGCGCCTGCGACCGGCACTGTCCCAGTGGCCTCCTGTTGGGCCACGCTGGGGACTGGCTCTCTCGGGGCTGGGGGTGTGTCCGAAGCTGTGGATCCGTTGAGGTCCCTGCCGCGTGTTTCCCTCCAGATCGCTCGTTTGAGTGGGTCTCCTTTGCTTCGGGTCTCTGCCTCAGGTCTCCGCCCCTGTGAGTGTTTTTCACAAAGTCTCTGCTCCTGTGTGTGTCTCTCTGGGTTTCTTGGTGTGTCTCTAGGTCTGACTGGTTCTGGTCCTTGTTCAACCCTGGGCCGGGATCCTAGACTCCCAGAGCACTCACCCTTCCTTTGTGCTGCTTCTGCCTCGTTCGCCCTCCGCATGGGGCAGCCTGTGGATGGAGAGCCACCAACCTGAAGAGGGTCACCAACAACTACGGAGTCCTGGGCCAGCTGACCCAGCAGATGCTGAAGCTCCCTGTCTGCTTTGGTCTGGCAGCTGTGGCCACCCACATTCCAGCAGTCATTTAGCTCCACCGGAGCAGTAGGGGTGGGGCCAGCAAACCCTCTCAGTCCAGGCTGGCCCAGTGGCTGGGGGTCCTTGGGTGCCCTGGAGGAGGCTCAGAGCATCTAGAGACACTGTTTGCCCCCTGGTTTAGGGAACTCAGATGCTTGTGTCAGGGAGGCCAGGGGAGTGAATTAGGGGGCCCAGGGGAACCAGCCATGCCCTTCGGGTGAGATCCTGCTGGGGCAATTTGAGAGAGGCCAGGGTCTTCTACTACAACTAGGGTGATTGAGGCTGTGCTTCTCTTCTAGACAGAGGTATGGGCACGTGTGGACCTTGCCCCTCACACACATACTGGACAGCACTCAGTTCTAAGTGTGAGCTGGAGGACCCTGAGCCTCACTCATGCGGAGCCTTCACCTGGGCTTCCACTCTCCCCTGCTTCCCCAGCCCTCAGCGCAAGGGACAATGAAGAGGAAGCTTTTAGGGAGTGTGTGCAGACCTCCTCTTTCATCTTGCTTCTCCTCTTAGGAACAGTAGCCCCAAACACACCACCCGCAGACCTGTGCTCTTGGGCACTGTTAGAAACACGCTGGGCTCTGCTTCCTGATGTGGGGTGTCGCGCCAGTGGCTTCCCCTCTCTGGGCTGCCTCAGTCTGCCTGATGAATATTTATTCTTGAAGACTGCAGAGGGGATCAGTTACAATCAAGTAGAATGGGAACTCCAGAAGGGCAGAGATTGCCTGTTTTGTTCCCTGTGTTTTGTTCCAGCAGCTGGAACAGTGCCTGGCACTCCATTAATATTTGTAAAATAAATGAATGAATCCGTGATTTGGCAATTTCTGGCTCATAATAGAACTGCTCTTCTTTACTTCGAGGAACATAAAATACCAAGACATGTTGAAACCTTTCAGAGGACCTTTTCTGGGTTTTTTGTTTGTGTTTTGAGACAGGATCTTGCTATATAGTTCAGACTGCCTTTAGAGTCACTATGTAGCCCAAACTGGCCTCAGACTCTCAGCAGTCCTCTTGCCTCAGCCTCCTCAGTGGTGGAATTACAAGCATACACCACTGTACCTAACCCCCCGACAAAAAAAGTATTACATAAACAAATCACAGGAGAGAAGACAGAAGTTTTCCTCTCCTGTGCCTGGTCCTCTCCCCACGGGTGAACCCCTTGGCAGTATGTCCCGTACTTATTCCTTACTACTGCTAAGAATGAATAGATCTTTGGAGCACTTGCTAGGTTCCAGCTACTCCTGCAAGCCCTTTTCCATGAATTAACTCACTGACCTTCATAATGGCTCTATGCTGAAACTTGCCACGAGTTCTAGAGGAACTGGGGTCCAGGAATCTAAAAGGAGCTCTGACTTGCTAAGCCCCTTGGGAGATGCCTATTGCTCTGTAGAAAAGCAGAGATGGCCAAGGAGGTCTCTCGAGGCTGTTCCCCCTCCTGCACCAGCTCCAGGCTCTAGGGTTGTACAGGACTGGATGGGACTCCCCTCTCCACATCCTATCCAGGTGGCTTTGGCAGCTTGAGAGGGTTCCGTGACATAATCCAGGCAGTTCGGATTGGGAATTTGAAAACTGGTTTCAGCTCTGTTGCTATCTGAGCTGATTACACAGAGGGTCCCACCAGCTGTCACTAACCCCTGGAGTCCCAACTCCCTGGCAGCTTCCCTGAAATGCTCCTGAGATGCTGACTTCACTAGCCTGAGGGCAGAAGGGAGGCTCAGTTTGCTCATCCAACCGACTAAAGGATAAAAAGAAGACTAAAGGATAAAAAGAAGCCGTTAAATGTTTTTTTAGCTGAAAATTTAGGAGGAAAAACTGTGTCACTGTTCTTTTTCAAGTGGCATTTTATCATGACAACAAAGCAGGCCAGGTCTGAGCACTCTTCTGTATTGGGCTAGGCTTTCTTGGGGGGAGGGAGGAGGACTGGGGATGGAGGATCAGGAGAAGTAGGAAGGGACTGTGCCATTGTGTCACCAGGAGAGTGTAGGATAGTAATTAAGGCTCTGGAGTTTGAAGGGACAGGCTGGCTCTTTCTGGTTATGTGATCCTAGCCAAGTTGTTTACCTTCTCTGAGTTATAGTTTTGTTATCTGTTAAATAATACCCAGCGCCTAATTCATAGGGTTGTTATGAAGATTAAATCCATGTAATTGATTTAACTGGGTGTAGAGGCAAGAGGATCACTTTAAGTTCAAGGCTAGCTTGAACAACATAGCAAGACCCTGTCTCAGAGAACAAAAAGAGAGAAGGGACTTAGTGCTATACCAGGTACTGTGTAAGCTGTAGCTATTTACTATTATTTTAATGGTTCATGAGAGTTGCTTGCCTGGAATTGTAACCTAAACATATCTAGGTGCACCCTGCACTGTCTTTGGTGGGAAACAACAGTAATTGGGTGCTGAACTGAGCTGAGAAGTAGATTAGGTTCAAGCCTTACTTTGCCACTGACATCCTGCAAATTTGGGCAAGTCTCTACCTCACTGTAAGCCTTGTTTTTCCACCTGTGAAATGGGAAGAACCCTTAGCCCGGCTCCCTGGAGTCTCATAGTGATGTCTGAGAGGAGAGGAGCAGGGAAGTTTTGTTGCAGGTTCATGAGAGTGTGCTCTAAGACCTCTCGGCATATCCCTTTCCCTGGTTCTGTTTGGGGTACCGCCTTGACATTACAACTCTATTGACTTCCTAGGTTTTTTTTTTTTTTTTTTTTTTTTGGTTCCTGGGACCAAACTCACGACCTCGTGCTTGCCAGGCAGGTGCTTAAGCCACTGAGCTAAATCCCCGGCCCGACTTCCTAATTTTGTTTTTCTTTACTGTGGTGGGGATTGAACACAGGGCCTCAAGTATGCAAATTAAACACTCTGTCCTCTCCTTAATTTTTATTTGTTTGCATTTTCTTCTTCCATCCAAACCTGCCCTTTCTAGTCCATCTCCTGGAAGCATTTGGTAGATCCCTCTTCTGGTAAGGGGATGAACAAGGGGACACTCGCCCTAGGGAATCGTCATCAGTTTCTTCATTGTCATCATTATCTTCCCATTCCAGGAGTCCTGTGCTAAGCACTTAATGTGCATTACCTCATTTAACCAAATGAGCTTACATATGTAAAGTACTTGGCAAAGTGCCTGGTGCGCGTTCCACAATCAATAACTGTTTGCGATTTTACTGGTTTCATCCTTTTTGTTGTAATTTCACACACAATGGGATTACTGTGTTTATGACCACCTTTTTCAGATGAGGAAACTGAGGCTCTGAGGGTCATGAGGTTTGCCTAGGGTCACTGAGCTAGGCAGGGACAGGACCAGCATGCAGTGTTCTTCCGCCTGAACAGAGAACCCCTTGGCAGCCCGGTGGCCCTTTGCTGCTCTCATGTGACCAGCGTGTGACCAAGCCTCAGTTTCCTCATCTGAAAATAAAGATGATAATGGATCAGTAGGGTCATGCGTAGTGCCTGGCACTGTGAGCCAGCTAGCACTCAACAGTGTCACTGTCATGGTTGTTCTTGTCCTCGCTCCGTGTGACCTTGGACACATGGATTCACTCCTGGGCCCAGCTGCTTCCTCTGCCCTGGCATCTTCTCCGCCTTGCAGAGGTGAAGGAAGAGCTTCCTTACTCAGGTGCCAGGCGCTTAGTAGGGAAAATATGGATGGCATTGTCATTCTTTCTCTCCTGCAAAGTGCTTTGCTTTCTGGAAGGTGGTGGATGGGTGAGGGGGAAGCATAGCTTCCAGCTGAGCTTCGGGTAATGGTGTGAAACATGGTCAACCTGATTGATGTCGTTATTAACCATCGTGATGGCAAGGAAGGGAGGGAGGTGGCCCGGCCCGGCCTGTGTTGTGCAGCAGCTGCACCGGAGCTTTGGGCTCCCAGGAAGCGTCAGGCTCTGAGCAGGGGGCTTGAAGTCCTTGGGTTGGTTTCAGTGTCAGGAGCATGAAACTGTCCAGGCCTCTGGCCCCTTCTAGGTTTCAGTCCCCTTGGACAAAGCGTCAAGGCCCTTCTAAGGTGAGCAGAGCTGGGTGGAATAAAGAGGGCACCTGAGGCCCGGGGTGGCCCTGATTCTTGTCTTTTGCAGGAATGAGAGGCTGGATAGCTTTTAAAGTAAGGATGCTATAAATGGCAGCTGTGTTGAGATCCAGTGCAAGGGTCACACAGACATCGCTGCCTTGCTTTGTGATTTCCACAAAGGCCCTCACCCTCTGTGAACCTCTATCTCCTCACCTAGAAAGTATTGGAACGGCTGCTCATCCTCCATGGCAATTTGGAGGCTTCACTGAGATGATGCCCAAAGGTGCTTGGCTCAGGGACGCCGCCTGTGGCTTGCTGGAGACTTGGGGTCACCTTGACACCATTCTTCCTGCATTACAGGATGTAGTGATCAAGGTCATTGCCCATGAACACTCCAGGTCCTCATTTCTCTCTCTCTCTCTCTCTCTTTCTCTGTGTGTGTGTGGGTCTCGGTCTCGGTCTCTGTCTGTCTCTGTCTCTGTCTCTGTTTGTCTATACTGGGGATTGAACCCAGGGAAGATTACCTGCCACTGAGCCACACCTTCAGCTCAGCTGTTGTTGTTCCTTTTGTTTTTGTTTTTTGAGACAGTCTCACTAATTGGCTAAATTGCCCATGCTAGATTTGAATTTGAGATCCTCCTACCTCACCTCCCAGAGTGCTGGGATTCCGGGAATGAACCACCACGCCCTCCCGCTAACTCTTCTTTATGTGGAGAATGTGGGGCTCTGGGGGAAATAGTAATCCTCTTTTGTTTGATGCCACTGTGCTAGGCATTTTGTGTAACTTGTTCCTTGATCCTATTGGGCTTATTCATGGTCACATAAATATTAGGTTCAGAATGAGGATTCAAGCCCAGATCTGGGGCTTCCCCTCTTCTACTCTACATCCCCTGTTGCTCTTGCTGTAAGGTTATAGGGACGCCAGAGTAGAAGTAGGTAATCAAAATCTTCCCCAGCCATATTATGTGTCACTAGATGCCAGATCTCCTGAGCTGATTTTTGCATGTTCTCTGCCCACCTCAAACTTGTGTTAGGTTTAAGGGAGCTACAATGCAGAATGAGAAAAAGTTACCCAGGGAAGAAACGAATCATCAACTGCGGTAACAACTCTGTGAGGTAGATATGGGTTTTGTGCCCATTTACTGGTGGACACACTGAGGCTCAGAAGAGTGACATATTCTTGTTACTAAGGAAACAGGAGCTGCAGTCTCAGCTTCAGATGAGTCATCAAGGCACAGGATTTGAGGACAGTTGTAAAATCTGGACTAAGTAGAGATAGGCAGCTTCAATCACTGGAATGTGTTCCTCCCTCTAGTTTTAAAGAGAAGTGGGTAACAGGAGAGCAGATAAAGTTGCTATTTTAAAAACTAGTTCCAGGACATAGGGGTGAAGCTGACTTTGGCCATGGCCTTGGCCTGGAGGAAGTACATTGACTTGGAGACTGAGGGAGTCCCAGGCAGCAAAGTAAACCTCCGGGACACACATGTTGCTGCCAGTGGGGTGGAGGCCGAGCACTTGAGGTTTTCGAAGACCTCCCTGCCTTATCTCAGGGCACATTCATTATGTGTGGTGTTAATGTGCCCTTGGCTTCCTGGCCCTGCCCCTCAAAGCTGCCAGTATATGCAGGGGCAACGGAGCCAACTAGGGAGAGCCTGGGCTTTGGGATCAGACCAAGATGTGCGCCAAGACCAAATCTATGTGTATTTCTTAAGATCAAGATAATAATAAACTGCTGTTGTTGGGAGGCTTCATTGAGACGAGGTATGCAAAGCAGGAGCTCATAAAGGATTCCCACTCTTGAATGCCCAAGGTGTGTGACAGCAGGTTCTATCTGTCTGGATACTGTAGAGTAGGCTGTGGGTCCAGTCCCTTTCTAACCAGTGCAAGGCCAAGAGGGAGCAGTGGTTCCATGCAATCCATGTGGCCTTGCCCTTGCTGTTCCTTGATCAGTAAAATGGACATAAGAATAGCAGCGCCTGTCAGGACTGTAATGCACGTGACCTAAGATAATGTAGGAAGACCTCTGGGCAGAGAGCCCTGGCCCGTACTAAGCGGGAATCTGTGATAAAGGTGAGGCCTTTGCTGGGAGGGCGAAGGCTATACTCATGATCTCTAAGGACTCTTCCAGCCCTGAACCAGTAGTGCACCCCCTCTTTCCTGGGAGGAGGTCATAGTCACTGCCTTGTTGCCCACCTTGCTGCAGGCAGTGGTGACAGATGGGGATGAGGCCTTGGGAGAGGAGGACTTCTGCCTCTGATGACCTGCTCAGTGCTTCGTGCCTGGGTGTTGGGCTATCAGAAACTCAGGTGATCCCTGTTCTGTCTGCATGAGTGTCTGCACTGTCCCCATCTAAATGTGCATATGGCACATTTGATTGTAAAATCAATCTCAGATCACAGACATTTGGCCCTGGGAGGTCCAGGCCCATCACTGACCTCTGAACCAGCACAAGGGAGCCTTCTGAACTCTAGAAAGACTAATCCTCTGGAGTTGAGACTAAGAACTCTAACCCTAAAAAGAGTCACAATCAGCAACTATTTATGAAGCGCCCACACAATGCCAAGCACCGTTTTGGATGACTCAGTCTCCTTAGGGTATAAAACATACCCTCAGATGTAGGACAGAAAATCCCAGGACCCTGGTGCTCACTCACTGTGTAACTTTGTGCCGGCCCTGCCGCTCTCTAGGCCTCGTTTCCCCAGTCTGAGAAATAGGCGTTGGAGGAAGATGTTGAACTCCAGCATTTTTTCAAACTCTCCAGAGCTATGCAAGGCGGGACCTGAGAGCCAAGTGATGATTTCCCTGCCTGTGGCAGAGGTCAAAGGCTTTGTGTGCAGGCTGGGTGACCAATGGGATGTGTAATATAAAGAACCAAATGATGACCCGGGCCCCTGGGACCACCCCAATGCTGTCTTTGGGTCCTGAGAGGACAGTGCTAATAACACAAAATAATATTTATTATGAATAATGAAAAATATGGGCATTTTTGGGTTCTACACTTGTGCCTTTGCCTTTAGCCTGCTCCTTCCTGCCCCTACCCCAAATCTCAGGGCCTGAGTGAGCTCCTGGCACAGGAACCAGGGAAGTGAAAGTATACAGGGATTTAACCCCCTTGTCCACTGTAGCCACTCCTTGACCAAGAAGGAAAAGCAGCAGTGAGATTTCCAGAGTAAGAGTTGGCTGTTAACCTTCTTTTCTTTTGGGAGGGAGTAGGTTCTGCAGCCCCAGCCTGAACCAGAGATGTGGGTTTTCAATTACACAATTAAATGCACAATTAGGCATAATTACCAGTGCTCAGAGCCTGAGACTGCTCATAATAGGCGTGTAATCTACTGCAGCCTCTGTTTATACTACTCTGTGCGCTCCCTAATGATGCCAGGATGCCTTCACACTGCACTGTTGCCATGGAGACAAGCCTGCCACCACCATACAAAGCTGACAAATAGTGTTCTGGTCCTGGGCCCCTGGATTGTTTCCAAGGCCTCCGCATCCAGCCCTAGAGTGAGGGGCCAGCCAGGTGGGCCAAGAAGGCATGTCAGCCCTCCCTGTCCTGTGACACGCTTCTCTGTGCAAACCAGCCCGGGAGCCACCAGGAGCATACCAGGGTATCTTCAGCCCCTCTAGGGTCCTTGGACCACTAGCAGGATGGCCCAGCTGCTGCGGGAGGCCTTGCGCTTATCCACTGGAGCGTCTCGGACCCCTGCCACACTTGGTGTCCACATAGGCTTGGATCTGTGTAGAATTGGCTCTGTGACCTTGGCCAAGTCCTTGTTCTCTCCGTTTCCCCATATGTAAAATAGACCTCTGAGTCTCTACACAGAGTATTACCTAATAGACAAGATTTATAGAGCACTTAGGACATGCTTCATGCTGTTGTTACTACAACAGCTAGGAAGGTTTAGGCATGTTCACTGTTCTCTGCTTAGTGAATCCTGTGTGGTGAGCAGTTAGCATCCATACTGGGGATCGAACCCAGCGCCTCACGAATGCTAGGCAAGCACTGTACCGCTGAGCTATATCCCAGCCTGTTTTCCCCTGGTTACAGGAGCAGACGCTGAGACCCAGAGCTGGTACACTGGGCAAGGTTGGGGCTCAGTACCCTTTTGGCCTCGATGCCCTGTACTTCCCATGTGCCATCTCCAGCATTCTCACAGCAGCCCTAGAGGTGGAATCTTGTGATCCGCATTTCTGTTTCATAAGTGAGGATTCCGAGGCTCTGAGAATTGAAGGCACTTGCCCAGAGTCACACAGCAGAGCAGGGTCTGACAGATGTCAAAACCAGGGTTCTTCACTTTGGCTTCTTAGTGGAAGTCATAAAGGCATAAAAATATTTCCTTCAAGGGCCATCCACTTAGGACTCCTCCTGGAAATCCAGGAGCTATTCTTCTTTCCAATAAAACTCCCCTACCCTCCAAAAAATAAAATAAAATGAAAGTTAAAGTATTAAAAAAATATTTCCAGCCAGGCATGGTGGTGCACATCTGTAATCCCAGCACTCTGGAGACTAAGGCGGGAGGACCATTGTGAGTTCAAGGCCAGCCTAGGCTACATAGTAATCAAGGCCAGTTTGTACTATGTAATGAGACTCTGTCTTTTTTTTTTTTTTTTTTTTTTTTGCGGTACCAGGGATTGAACTCACGACCTCACGCTTGCCAGGCAGGCATTTATGCCACTGAGCTAAATCCCCAGCCCGAGACCCTGTCTTAATAAATAAATAAATTTACTTTAAACAGCACATCCTGGGCTGGGCGTGGTGGCACACGCCTATAATGCCTGCACTGGGGAGGCTGAGGCAGGAGGATCACTGCCAGTTTGAGGCCAGCTTGAACTGCATGGCAAAACTCTGTCTCAAATACACATGTGCACACGTGTGCATGCACAGCCTGTACTGGCCAGGAGCAGGGTTACACATCTTTAATCCCAGCACCTACAAGGCTAAAGCAGGAAGATCATCCTAAATTTAAGGCCAGCATGGGCTAGTGAGCTCAAGACCAGCCCGGGATACATAGCAAGACCCCATCTCAGAAAACAAAAATTGGGGCTGGGGATTTAGCTCAGCGGCATTAGCACCTGCCTTGCAACCATGGGGTCGTGAGTTCAATCCCTGGTACCGATAAATAAATAAATAAATAAATAAAGTACATACCAAAGACTCCTACATCCCCATCTTGGGAGGCAAGAAGTCCTGGGGTCCCTCAAACCCAGCATTTCCCTGAGACCCTGAAAGACATTTTGCTCTATTTCTTCCGTTAGCCCATCCCCCACGTTGGACAGCAGAGGCAGGGATTGTTTTTAGCATTTTATTTTTCTCCACTTTTCTCAATTTAAGTCATTATTTGTGGATATGTATTGTGTACCAGCCCCCTGGGGACACGAAGTAGGTAGCTTAATGCATGACACCGGACAAGCCCTCTCCCTCTCTGTTTTGTGGTACTGGGGTTTGAACCAGGGTTGCCTCGCTTGTGCTAGGCAAGTGCTTTACCTCTGAGCTACACCCCAGCCCCGAGCCTCATTTTCTTCCTCTATAGTGCAAGCAACAGTCTGCACCTTGCAGAGGTATTGGCAGAGTTAGCGGTTATGGTTACCACTTATCTACCAAATGCTTACTCTGCCAGGCACAGGACTCAAACTGCTAATGCCCGTGGTGGCTCTTCACAACACACTGTCTGTCTGTTTGACACAGGACCAGCTTGAGGCTCAAGAAAATGAAATGTCTGGCCTTGGTGGCCCACACCTGTAATCCCAGCACTCTGGGAGGCTGAGGCAGGAGGACTACCAAGTTTAAACCTAGCCGGGGCAAATTAGTGATTTAGTGAGACTCTGCCTCAAAAAAAAATAAAATAAAATAAAGTGGGGATGTAGCTCAGCGTGAGGATTCTGGGTTCAGCCCCAGCACTGCAAGAATAAGGAGGAGGAAGTGGGGAAAAGAAGAAAGAGTGCTTTTGCCCAAGGCCTTCCAGCCTGCCAGTGGCAGAGCAGGCATCTGACCACCAGGTGTCCTAACCTTACAGTGGTGGCCCTGAATGTGGGCATCCCTCCAGCCACTTCCTCAGAGCCTCCAGCCTGTTTGCTTAGAGTGTGTGGCGTTGGATAGAAGGACAGTCTCAGGGACTGGTGCCTGCCTGGCATTGCTCAGCACATTTTCCCCCTCACATGTGAAAGTCTGGGTTTTCTGGGAGACTGTCCCATGTCACTTCCACCCTGATACTAGCTAGCTGGGGAGACTGAAGCCCACAAATGGTCTGTGACTTACCCGAGACTACAGTGCAAGTCAGGAGTAGTTTGGAGACTAAAGCCAGTTTAGGACACTTTTCTTTCTTATCTTCCTCTTACCCCTCCAGTCTTCTGGGGAGAGAGGACCTGGAGGGAAGGGTTGTGTGTGTGCTTGTTTGTATGAGTTCGAAACTGCACACTGAAGCAGGCATTGTGGTGCATACCGAAAACCCCAGCTTGGAAGGCTGTGGCAAGTTCCAGGCCAGCCTGGGCAACTTAATGAGGCTGTGTCTTAAAATGAAATTTAAGAAAAAAAAATTTTAAAGGACTGAGGATGTAGCTCAGGGACAGAACATTTGCTTAGCACGTTCGAGGCCCTGGATTCTGTCCCCAGTACCAGGGCGGGGGGAGCAGCAAGAGAAAAACCCTTGCACACTGCTTCATGCCCAAGCATTTGTGGGGCAGACACTGGCACATAGAGATTTGTGGATCAATAAACATCCCTTCCCACTTCCTCCCTCTTCATTTATTCATGAACTCTGAACTCCTTGGCTCCAGAGAAGCTGCCTGGAAGAAAGCAATTAGAGCATAATTAGAACCACTCCTATTATCAGCTCTCAGTGGGAAGGGGTGGCTGGGGCTTCCCTGTAGCCCCAGCTCCTGGAGCTGTCACTCCCCACCTGCTATCCCAGGGAGACACTGACACCCTGGACCCCTCAACATCCAGGATGAGGGGTAAGGACCCCTCCCCAGGGAAGAAGCAGCTTCTTCCCTGCACACAGTTTGGCATGCTGAGTTAGAAAGACCCCAAGTTCTTTCAGTCTGAGCTTCCTGGGTGCTCCCGGCCTGGGCCTGAACCAGGTACTGTGGGAAAACTCAAAGGCAGCGCGTAATTCCTGCCTTCCTGTTAGCGTCTGTTTAACAGATGGTAGTGAATGAAAGCTACAACAACTGTAGGAAATATTAATTACCTGGGGAAGGCAGCTCACCAGGCAGGACTCCATTCTTTGCGAGGCATTAATAGTAGTAATAGTAATACTAACAGTAATACACATTGTTTGGTTTTTTGCTTTTTTGGCTTTTCGAGACACTATAGCCTTGAACTCACTGTATAGCCTGTGCTGGCCTTGAACTCATGATCCTCCTGTCTCAGCCTCCTGAATGCTGGGATGCTGGACATGCCTGTGCTACTCCTATGGTGAATTTTCCTCTCTAGGTCTTGTGATGAGCCCAGAGTGTAGATAAGCATTGTGTAGATATTGTCTCTTATGGACAAATGAAGAAACAGGATAAGGATATGGTGAAGGCTGCGTGGGTCAACACGGTGTTGGTGCAGAGCTCTAACCCAGGCCATTTACACTTCAGACTGCTTGAACTTTGTATTTTCCCCTCCTGATAATCAAGCAGGGCCATGGTGTCCAGAGCTGCCTTGTGGATGGTCTTGAGGGGCTGTGTAGGGTGCCCTCCAAAATGGAATGGAAGGCACCGAGCCTTCTGTTGTCTTCTCACCCTGTGCCAGCTGAGGCAGAGTGGGAAGATCCCACCACCCGGCTGGGTCACCACTGCCAGACGTGTTGCAGCCAGCCTTGGCAAAGGAAGAAGGAGGCTCTCGCCCCTTAGGGTCACCATGCTAAGCTAAGGAAGCCCCGGCTGTGACGAGGACGGAATGGCTTCATGATGGGGACAGTAGGAATCCGCCACCTGGAGCCCAACTGGACAGAGGAGGATGATGGCTTGATGGAGTCGGAGGAGGAACTTAGGCTCAGAGGCTTTGTCCTGGGAAGGAGGGCAAGATACCTGGAGACAATCAACCTTCCTTCTCTTTCTCTGCTCCACCTGAGGGGAGGTTGCCATGACAACCAGCTCCCCCTCATTGACCCCTCTGTGGGACCCTGCCCCCTTTCTCCCAGTGAAAGGTGGTCACCCTGGCAACTGGCCCTGTGCCCAGCAGGTGTGTCGGCCTTCCCAGTGGCCCCTTCCTTTTCATATGGAAAACTGTATTGTTCTACAGCAGCTCTGTCCAGCTGGAGGTGCCATCCACAGAGGCCAACTTTCAGATGTGGGCCTTTTACCGGGCCCTTGCCAGACTGCCCCGAAGTCATCCTCCCTTCAATTGTCGGAGTGACCTTAATAAAGTGCAGCGCTCATCCTGCCTGCCTTCCGGTCTGCCCAAAGTCTAAAGTCGCAGTATCAGAATCGCTTGGAGGACTTTTTAAAATACACACTTCTAGACCTCCCGGAGTTTCTGATTTTGTAGGTCTAGGCTAAAGCTCTAGAATTTGTTTCACAGGAGGAAGGAAGGCGTTACTAGGGATTAAACCCAGGGCCTTCACACTTAGCTTCATCTCCAGTCCTTTACTATTTTTAATTTTGTGACAGTCTTGCTAAGTCACTAAATTACCCAGGCTGGGCTTAGCTTGTGGTCCTTCTGCCTCAGCCTCCTAGAGTGCTGGGATTACAGACATGTGCCATCACACTCAGAATTTGCTTTTTTATGAAATTCCCAGGGGTGCTGCTGGGGAATCACACTGATCTAGACAGCAGGACACTGAGAGTCTGCCTGCTTTGGTACCTTTGGGTTTGCTCTTTGTTGTTATTGTTTTGTGTTTTTGAGACAAGGTCTTGCTGTGCAGTACAGGCTGGCCTTGAACTCCTGATCCTCCTACCTCAGCCTCCCAAGTCCTGAGATTACAGGCGTGTTGCCACCATGCCTGGCTGCATTGCTCTTCTGCTTCTAGGCGTCCTTTCCTCTCTCTGTCTCTTAGGCCAACTCATTCGTCACCCCCCCCAAGTACCTTGCCCCTGCCCTCCAGCCCGCAGGTGTCCTGCTACTGTATTTCTGCTCCCAGCTCCACATCTAATCCCTCCCTGGTCTGTGAGCTCACTGAGGCCTGGTGCAGTGTCTGAAAGCCAGGCATAGAGCACTCAGTGAAGGATTTGCTTCAATGAACACCAGGGCAGATGAAGGCAAGTGACTAACCAACCACAAGGCTTCCCAGTCCATTGAGCCAGTCAGATATTCTCGGGTGCATTGAGTGCTGAGATGCAGGATGAGGGAACCATGGGTGCTGCCCTTGGGGATTTTGGTGCTGTCAGCGGGCGCACATGGTGGGTGCTGTTGAAAGGCAGAAGGAAGGGAACTTAGGGCGC